>JASDQU010200176.1:0-10576 GCA_032191745.1 Picea mariana
TGAGCCATAAACTATGCCCATTTGTTGAGCCATAAACAAATCCATTTTAAACATTTTAGGTAGTTATGGTTCATCATCTAATTTGACTGTGGAACCGTTTAAAGTATTTGGTTAGTTGCTTTTGCATTTTAATTGTGGAACTCTGTAAATTATTTGGTAAGATGCTTTTGCATTTTGCTTTTTAAAACAGTATAAATTGTCTTTTCACTGGCCAAAAGGCTCACTGCTACGCTGGAGGGATGTTGGGTCAATTTGAACTTCATTTGCTTGAAGATGAAACAAAGAAAACGCTTTGGTTGACAAATGCATACATAACATGAAGCAGGGAAACAGGACTGGACGTTCCATAAATTATGGAATGTTTTCTTCTCACTGTCGCTAGCAGTAGAGAAAATCTTAAAATGATGGCTTCTGTTGGCCATTCAAATTTTGGAACGATCTCGATACGTGCCACCATAGAGGTAGGTGAGCAATTTCATTTATGGTAAACATTATGCACTTTACAGTTAATTAATGAATGACCTCAATATATTGAGATATATACAATTGAAATTTAAATATTTCAATAATATATATTTTAATCTCTATAATAATGTATTGTATTTTTTACATCGTGGGAATCTATTATAATTTAGTATGTCATTCTATCATAATTCAATATGTCAATTAGTAGTGGTAACAGTCATTATTGGTTGCAGGATGATTGATCATCCTTATTCAAGAAAAACTAGGTCATCTAGAATAACTAACTAAAGTTGGAAAAAGGTTTTCACCCAAATGCCTCTAAATCTTGGATTTTGAACCATTAATATGTTTCTTTACATACAATGAAAAAGAGTCCCCCGATCGGGGTGAACAGCTGGCCAATAGGACAAATCGTGGCAGGCTCACGGCACGCCACCCTTCCGACAGTTAATAACCATCATGATCCACCGCCAAGCTCTATCAATAGTTGTGGTGATCACTTGTGCAAGTTTAATGATGCAGAGAGCCAGTCATGATAGACTGTCAGCGCCCGGGACGGAAGGTTTGTTTAAGGGACCAAGGCACCATGGGGAAACGTGGTCTGCGTTCTGAAACAGCCAAGGGGAAGCAGGTACAGCAGGAACAGCTACCACAGAAACGAGGAAGGAAAACAAACCAGGAGCATTTGGAAAATCTGGTAGTCAACTACATTCTGGGCAATTCCTCTCCAACCCGAATGCAAATTCGTGGCTGGGAAAGAGATTTGCAGACAGACCCTGAAGACAGCGAAGTTGAAGCTGACATTCTAGATTTCATTCACGACCCTTGTAATACCCGAGGTCGCCTCAGTCTATTCAACCAAGCCATTCATACATACTGGCTAATGAAATGCCTACTAGCTAAAGTAATCCAAAGTGCACATCCACCAGAGTTTAAAGTACAGCCAAAGATAGAACACTTCCTTAAAGAATTGTTGGAGAAGATTGAAAGCCACCTGCACCATATTAAACTTACCCAATATCAAGTAACTGATCGCATTCAGAGAATGGACGATAGGATGGAACGTATGGAGAAGTTGCTTCAACAGCTGCAACAGGTGGACATGCCGGGATCACATGCCAAGGATCCAGCCCCAATTTCATCTTCTGATGGATAGTTTTCATAGGATCTTGTTTTTTTTGAAGTATGGCATCTTATGTTATGTTATAAGCTATAACTTATTTTATGTTATCAGCTTGAACATGGTGAAGCAGTAGGACAGCTAGTTAATGCGCTATATAGGATAAAGAGACAATTTCAATTTTGGCAAGCATTCAAAGCACTTAGACGGCCAACAGACCTAGTTTCCTATGGGCAGGTTGAGGCCAAAGTATAAATATTTTAATGTAGCATGTCCTGCATATATAAATAGAAAATAGAAAGGTACCACCTAACTTACAAAAAAAAAGAAAAAGAGTCCTACAACATTTTTGGTCTTGGTATTTTGGTATTGATATATGGTGTTATTACTTACTTGAGATAAACAATAATTGTTCATTAAAAAAAAAAGTATCAACAATTGTTCATAAATTATGGAATGCTTTCTTCTCTCTGTCGCCAACAATATAGAATCTTAAAATGATGGTTTTTGTTGGCCGTTCCAATTTTGGAACGATCTCAATAAGTGTCATCATAGAGTTAGGTGAGCAATTTCATTTATGGTAAACATTATGCAACTTATAGCTAATTAATGAATGCCCTCATAGATTGACATGTATACCATTGAATTTTAAATATTCTAAATCCAATAATATATATTTTAATCTCTACTATATTGTATACTATTATTTACACTGTGGGAAATCTATCATAATTTAGTATGTCAATCTATCAATCAATTAGTAGTGGTAACAATCATCATTGATTATGGGATGACTTATCATTCTTATTCAAGAAAAGTCACACTACTTGAAATAATCAATTAATAGTTGGCCAAAACAGACTTTCACTCAAATGCCTCTAAATCTTGGATTTTGAACCATTAATTTGTTTCTTTACATACAATGAAAAAGAGCCCTACAACATTTTAGTATATAGTGTTATTACTTACTTGAGATAATCAATAATTGTTCCTAAATTATGAATGTTTTCTTCTCTATGTAACCAACAATACAGAAAATATTAAAATGATGGCTTTTGTTGGCCATTCCAATTTTGGAACAATCTCAATATATATCACCATAAAGGTAGGTGAGAAATTTCATTTATGGTAAACATTATGCAACTTACAGCTAATTAATGAATACCCCATAGATTGAGATATATATAATTGAATTTTAAATATTCTAAATCTAATAATATATATTTTAATTTCTATAATATTGTATTGTATTTTTTAACATTGTGGAGGAATTTATCATAATTTAATATGTTAATCTATCATAATTCAATATGTCAATGAGTAGTGATAACAATCATTATTGGTTACCTGAAATAACTAGTGGATAATTGGTAAAGGCAGACTTTCACTCAAATGCCTCTAAATCAGATTTTGAATCATTAATATGTTTCATTATAAAAAAAATATCAATAATTGTTCATAAATTATGAAATATTTTCTTTCCTATGTCATCATAAATCAATAGAGAAAATCTTAAAATGATAGCTTTTGTTGGCAATTCCAATTTTAGAACAATTTCAATAAGTGCCACCATAAAAGTAGGTGAGCAATTTCATTTATGGTAAACATTATGCAGCTTATTTTAATCAATGCCCCCATAGATTGAGATATTTACAATTGAATTTTAAATATTTTAAATCCAATAATATATATTATGTCATCTACAATATTGTATTGTATTCTTTATATAGTTGGGAATCTATTATAATTTAGTATGTCAATCTATCATAACTCAATATGTCAATCAGTAGTGTAAAAGTTATTATTAGTTGTTGGATGACTCATCAAGGAAAACCATGTTATTGGAATAACCAAGTGATAGTCGGCCAAGACAAGCTTTCACTCAAATGTCTCAGAATCTTGGATTTTGAACCATTAATCGGTTGAAAACCTGTCAACTAATTTTCCATAAGGATGCATGCACATGACATTAACTAAAAATAGAATGTGCATGCACACAGTGAACAATTTGTGTAACTGGTGGATCATATTGTAATCAATTTGTCTAACTGTTTGATAGATGCGATCATATCCATAGAGCTAAATATAACAAGTAGCAATGCAGTGTATCACTGTATGGGAAGAGAGTAGGAGGATGGTTGTATGTCTCAAATTCACTATTATAATTCTCCGTTGAATAATAAGAATACCTATTCTCCTAACATAATCTATTTCTTTATATCAATGAGTTCTACACCAATTTGGTATATTGTGTTATTACTTATATAATCAATAATTGTTAATTAAAAAAAACGTATCAAATAATACATGCATGCAGAAACTATTGAGCTAAGGGATGGTCGTACAGCTGGGAACAACTAACGAACTGTTACATTCCTGTCACTACTCTGAACTGGCCGTTTCTCTTTCGGGGGTCGTTCTCAATGATAATACCATTGCTGCTTTGGCTGGCAGATTATATAATTAAGCGAACCCAGCAAGTGCTTCACAAGCATTGTATTTATATATTATCCATGGGATTGTCATATTATATTAAACGTAAATGAGCTGTGTAGATCTATGTACCATCACCATTCGAAAGTAATTTTTATTATATGTGATTTATCAGTTGATTGCGTGTATGTGGTGAATCCAGTAACAAAAAACAATCAGAAATATATGTAATAAATTGTAAAAGCATAAAATATGTGTATGGTGATATTCGATGTAACAACTACTCAGTATTACAATACTTAAATATATTTTACACGACATACACATTAAATATATGACACCTGCGTCCATTTTTCTTCCTGTAACGTATAGATTTGCGCTGCATATTTCTGGAAGCACACGCTTTTTTGTGTGTGAGACGTATAAACACATGTTTAGCAATGAGTATATTGCTAATATTTTGGGGAAAAAAAGAAGAAGAAGTTGGGTAAACAGTCCATAACTTTTCAGAGGCTGTGCAAGTATAGAATTTGCAGATCTGAAATAATGACCTCTTCGAACCTTGAGTTGAAGCTGTTCATCACCCAAAATATGAAGGAAGGAAGACTGCGATTGAATGCATCATAAAAATTATATTGTTTACYCGGATTTAACAGTGGAGATGTGACATGTCGAATTTCTAAATCTGATTAAGTTAATTATTATGTAAAACGATGATTATGGTCAGGGGRAATGGAAGCACCCAGATTCTGCATGTTGTAAAGAAGGGGACCATCCCCAAAAAAATATTATTTCCACTGTGGGCTACTCTAGCATGTCTTGATACAAGTTTCAGTGACTGAATTTCCGGAACCCAAATAAGTTATTCCAATTGGATAACTCAGTGATGAATTCTAGTCGACAAACTCTATTCCATTTCCTGTTATCTCAAAATGAGCAGGCATGTGATTTGCTATTGATTACACCATATCTTGGAAGTAGACAGTAATGAGTGTTGTGAGTTTTAAACAATTTCAAGTTATGGGAACCTAAAAGCTCAAATTTATAAATTAGTGTAAAACTCTGGATGTTGGATGTTGATAGGGATCAAATTTATAGAGATACAACTTTTTTTCATAAGTTGTTTAAAATTAAAAAAAATATTTTATAGAGATACAACTCATAGATTTTTAATCTTAATTCTAAACTTTGTCGTGTATATTAGTTTTATTGAAGAGAATTCTAATAATCAAAGGCAATTGTTCTTTCACAAAAGTAAAGTTGACCTTTTCTTAAAAGATTTGAATAGTGAATTACATCTCCTAATTTATAAGGACAACATTGAAGACCTCTATCATAATTTTACAACTACCCTTTCCACTTCTATTAACAAGTTCTCTTTAGAGGTGTCCTATAAAAAGAATAATAAAGAATGTGAAAATGCTAGGAAAACCATTAGGGATGCTTCTAATGAGTCCTTAAAACTCAATACTTACAAATCCCTAATTAGAAGGGGGGGGGGAATGTACTATATCAATAAAAGGCAAGAGGAGCTTTCACAACTATTTAAGCTTGATCCTAAGAAGTTGTGGAGGCAAATTCTAATCCCCAATACTAAAGAAAATAATATGATTCCCTTAAGGGAATGGAATTCCTACCTTAAAAGTATTTACGAGTTCCCTAATGTAATGGACGTCATTCCTATTGTCTCTATAGAGGATGAAATTTTTTCTTTGGATGACATAGAGTTCGGGGTTAGCTTGCAAATGGGAAAGCTAAGGATATTGAAAGCTACCAAGATGAAATTTTTAAAATGAGAGGGTCTATCCTCATCCCTCACATACACAAACTCTTCAATTTAGCAATCAAGCAGGGCTTCCCTAAACCTTGGATGCAAAGCCTCGTTGTTCCTATTTTTAAAAATGGGGATAGAAACATTCTCTCTAATTATAAGACCATTATGATTAGCTCGATTTTAGCCAAGCTTTATGGAATTATTTTGGAAAAGAAGATTAGCCTTTGGCTAGAAATTCACGGTAAAAGAGATAAAGGTCAGGCCACATTTAGGAGATATCTTTCAACTGTGGACCATATTGTTACCTTTCATTGCAGAGGAGTTCCGCAATACTAAAACCAATATTTTTTGTTGTTTTGTTGACTTTAGAAACGTGTTTGATACGGTCCCCACGAAAAACCTTTGGAATAGGTTGGAAGAGATAAAAGTGTCTTTTGAGTTGAGGATTGTTGCAATAAGGCTATATGAGAACGCTATTGCAAAGTTTAAGAACACTGAGGGTTGTTTGAAAGATATTAACTACAGTATTGGAGTCAAGCAAGGTTGTCCCTTGTCTCCTACCCTTTTTGGCATATACATTGACAAGTTAAAATATTGCTTGGAAGAAGCAGGTTGTGTCGGCCCTAATCTCACTGGTATAGTCATCATTCTTCGTCTTTATACTGATGATATCATTCTTATGGAGAGGAGTCCCCACAATCTTGAAAACCAACTAAGAATCCTTAAGTATTTTTTCCAATATGGGTATGACTCTTAAAACTGATAAGACTAAGGTCGTGATCATTAAATCCAATAAGATCACTCATGATACCTTCGTGTATGAAAAAAATAACTTGGAGGAAGTGACTTCATACAAATATCTTGGAATCAATATTCACCACAAGCTCAACTAGAATTATAGTATTGAAAAAAGGATTATTGGGGGATGGAAAGCTTATTTATGGGCTTGAAAACAATTGTAAATCAGTCGATCTTTGGATATGGGATAAAAAGAAACTCCTCTTTGAGACTCTAGTTACACCTGTTATTCTATATGGATGTGAAGTCTGGAATACAATATCTCTCGTGAATCCTTGATAAAGATAGAGAAAATCCAAAAGAATTGTATAACCTATAATCTCAGAATTAAAGGAAATACACACTATCCCATATTCCTCTTAGAGGCAAGCCTTTCCCCCATTGGGAGAATGGCTATGACTAAATACCTAGTATATAAGACCAAGTTAAACAACATGGAAGACAAGCGGCTTCCTAAAATTGCTTCAAAATCTAGTTGTAACCACCTTTGACTCAAGTGAGGATGGCATAAATATGTCGAACAAATTCTCACGAGCTCCATAGTGAAACTAGGTGTTGGTTGATTCCTAAAACGCCATAGGATGAAAGAGTATGTCACCTTTGTGACACTAAGAAGGTTGAATATAAAAATTGTTTTCTCTTAGATTGTCCAGCGTATACCCAGATTAGATCTCAATTTCAAAATATTTGTCACACTACCAATCTTCCTGAACTTTTAACTCAACAAAACTATGGTGATCTTGGAAAGCTTCTCTTAATGCTTTTCAAGCACATAAACAAAATTCTAAAGAATTGCAAGTAATCCCTTACCCTCTTAAATTCTGATAGATCAATTCTATTTCAGTAGACATTAACCATCATCATCAAAAAAAATCTATGAATAGAATAAGAATTTTTTACTTTCAATTATTTAATATATAAAGATGTAAAGTTGATATAAAAATATTTTATTTAAAGTTAATTTGAAATAGATTAACATCAATTTATTTTTTCTTTTTTCTAA
The DNA here is from genome assembly GCA_032191745.1 of Picea mariana. Classification (NCBI taxonomy): domain Eukaryota; kingdom Viridiplantae; phylum Streptophyta; class Pinopsida; order Pinales; family Pinaceae; genus Picea; species Picea mariana. The sequence goes on from JASDQU010200176.1 coordinate 7,594, forward strand.
ATATTTTTTAAAATGTTACATGTCAATTTTATATTGAGTACTCAAAAAAATCTACATCTACATTGTATTAATATGTAAAAAAAAATATACATCTACATTGTTAATTAATATGCAAAAAGCCACTTTGAATGTAACAATAAACTTGCACGAAAGAAAGAAAAATTAATACCCGGTACATTATGCATTGGACACAAAGATGAGGTGGCCATTCCTATTTATTTTGGGGTTGCTTGCTCTTTTTCTGCTGTCAATCTATTGGGTACAAGAATGAATGGGCAGAAGGTCGTTCTAAGAATAAAGGGCAGCTGCAAAGCAATCCAAGAATTGCTAAACAGAGCTACTCAACTGCTCGAATTGCTTGTCTTGAAAGCTCAAAGTATCGTTGTAGACAAGAAAGATGCAGAAAAATATTAGGAAGGAGAGAAAATTGTGATACTAAACAAAGTTGCGAAGGCTAAAACCCAGGTGGCAGAGATGGAGAAGTAAAGGGAAGAAGATGCTCATATTAATTTTAATTTTAAAGTAGTTGTAATGTTTTTCATTCATGAAGAGTTATCTCCAGTAATCTAGTGTTGCATCTAGAGGTGTTTATACGAAGGATATGTGTAATTTTTTTAGTGCTCAACATGAAGTTGACATATATATTTAAAAAAATTTAATAATAAAAAATATTTCAATGTCCATTATAAATAAAACATTTCAATGTACTTTAAATAAAATATATTTGTATCAACTTTCTTTATACATGTATATAAAGTAATTGAAAGTAAAAAAAATCTCATTGATAAGTTGATGAGTTCTTTTACATCTCACTGTGATGATGTGTAATTCCTTTAGTTCTTAACATGTAGTTCACAAGTGACATCTAAAAAAATATTAGTAACAAAAGGAATACTTCAATGTCCATCATAAATAAAATATTTTAATGTCCACCTTAAATAAAATATTTAATACATGACATGTAATTAAATAATAAAAAATGATACTTTAAAATGTTTGATCCCTCTTGATTTATTCACCCCAAGATTGCATATGTTAAAAGATCTTTTGCAATGAGGTTACAAGTAATGAAAATATTTCCATGTGAAAGTTAAAAAAATATTAATGAAATACTAGATATGCTTTATAATGATAAATGTAATCATTATATATTTTTGGTAATATTAAATTGAATTGTAAATTTTATTATTGGATATATTTGACAATATTGAATTTAATTAGTTTTTATTTTGTTTGAAGAAAAAAATATGTAATTTTATTTATATAAAACAAAATTGCATTGGCATATACATGGAGGCATTCAAAATTAAAGGTTATGTAGCCAAATTGAGCAAGAGCTTTCTCTCTATATATATATGAGAAAATATAGTTATTCCTTAACTTAAAATAACATTAGTTACTACTTTTAACATCAAAATCTAAAAAGCATAAATTGTCCACTATCATAAATCTATGAGCTATATCTTCATAAAAGTATGGTTGTTCTATGATTTATAAAGAAAACAAATATACAAATATACATCTTTTAAAAGGAAAATCTACAATCTATCCACTATTAGGAAAAAATAAATTACATCCATGTTGCATGAGGGATATCAATTGTGTTCCCATCCTGAAAGATGGAAATGGTCTAGGTACCATGTTCTAGCCCCAATGCATCTTTTGAAAGGCCATATGATACCTTGTTCATGTCCATGTATATATGAGACAAATAAATGCATGAGAAGGCCATCATCTATTGTTGTATATCATCAAAAAGTAGTTGTAATATAATGAGAGCACCTATTTTCGCTTGCTCTGAAGTCATTGAATGGATTATAGATCATACTATTTTGAAGAAAAGCATGATTGTGGATGCTAGAGGTGAATGCATAGGTTGTTTCTTAGAAAAGCACTCAGAGAAATATTATAGATTTCCAAAGCAACTTTACCTAGTTACTCCTTTTGTGAAAGACTTCTATGACAATCATAAAGTGAAGATTTTGGAAAATTGGTGGAAGGAGGAGAAAAAAAATCTTAAATAGAACTAGTGGTTATTGTGTTAACATTGGTTTGAGAATACCATAAATGTATCTTATGGTATTGCTATGCATATTGTATGGAGAGAAGGATTGTTCATGATTTTTAGATGCATGGGTTCCTTTAGCAAATACGGTGGCTACAATAAGAGGTTTGTTTAATTAGGGAGGCATTTTATCCAACCAACTTGGTGTTATGATTGAGAGAGCTCACAAGAAAAAATAAAATCCCAATGTAGTTCCTTCTTTTTATATGGATTCTTATTTATTAGATGTGGTATGTGCTACAAATTTATTCCTGGATCTTAAACTTAGTTGGAATGTCTGAGAAGTGCATGTACATGTCTATTTCCAAATCTTATGGGAAAATAAGTACAAGAAGGCATATATATATCCATTTTTTATCATTTCTTGGTGCATTTGTATTTCATAAATTTCTGTGAGGAATGCCCCAAGCTAATTGATAATGCAAAGAAGATTATAAGTCATATCGATAACTGGTATATATACAATAAGATCTATCTTATATAAGAATTTTTGGTGCAACTGCAACACCTAATCCTCTGCAAAAATAAGTACCAGATAGGCTTGTTGTGGGAGAGATAGCTTATCAAACAATGTTGAAAGGATTCAATGTTTCACTACTAAAGGATGCAAAGAAAAATATTGTTATCCCATGTGGTTTTAGGCTTGAACATTATGTCATCAAAGACTTGAAACAAGCAAGGCAGGAAGTAGCCAACCATCTAAAATATAAGTTCTCATTGGGAAAATTTAGAAGGAATGATCGTAAGGGGCTTGATTTGTGAAGTGACATGGATATTCCACTCGAACATAGGATTACAAAATATCTTGTATTAGATTAAAATCTTTTATTATGAAATTTTGTTTCCTTAGATCTCATATTTATTATCACTAGCTTATTGCTCAAATTTTTGAAAATAACTTAAATACAAAAAATGAAA
>JASDQU010200177.1:0-11288 GCA_032191745.1 Picea mariana
GACGGCTCACGGGTTTTCGACACTTCTTCCTAGAAGCGCTCCACCATCCGATTATATCCTTGTTAATCTCTTTTCATGATTCGGGATTTGGAGTGACCAAGAATTTGGCCTGCGCTCCAAGTTCATGATCCCTGAATTCACGAAATGATCCAATGGTTCAAACCAACCATGATCAATGACCCACTTTTATTCTAGATCCTAGGGTGGCGAGTTTCTCCATCCACTAACCACCTTGCAACTTCCGGCTATCTTATGGCCCTCGCGATTTCGCGATTTCTCCATGGAGAATTCTAACCGTTTCACTCTGCTTCTCAAGGGCTTCTTTCCAAATATCTTGGCGTCCATTCTTCTGGACTCGACTTCCTCCCTAACTTGAAGGATTTCAAATAATTCGAAGGCTTCGATGGTGTTTTCCCTTCCGAGCTTCGGTTAGTGAAATTTTAACTTCACCTTGCCACACACTTGCGTTCTACGTGCGAACTTGCATTGTTTCCCCCTGATCTTTTAACTTATTTAGGCTCAAAGGGACTCGACCCTTCAGTGTTTTCCAAAATACTTTCTGGTGTCCTCTTGGCACCCTCTACACTCGTCTCCTGGAGTCTTTCGAGCTTAAAACAAGTTCCCTCTATAAGCACTCCTTGCGCTGGATATGCGCACTCTACATACCAAAAGTTCCATGCTATCTCTTCTGAGCTTCGTTTTCTAAACTGGAAGCATTATGTGTCTCTTCCATTTCTTTGCACTTTGTGGCAATTCAAATCAGTTCTGGCACTCGTCAACCTTCTGCAATACAAATGCGCAGACGATTAGAATTTGTCAGGCCTTCGTTTCTTGACAATTCCTCATCTTTCATAACAATCGATTTTAAGAAAATGTTTCAATTTCACGAATTTTTCGAGCTCTGCTCGGCTCTGTACTTTTCAGGACTTCGGGACTTCAGAATCTTGGTCCACGAAGATCCAACAGTTAAAACCTTGTAACCAAAGTCACCTTTCGCAACGTGCGATCTCGCGAGTTCGTGAGTCAAAGACCCTCGACTCATTTCCTCCAAACGCCGAAACCCGAGATGCGATATGGATATGGCTCCCTCCTCACTAGCGCCTACTACACATGATCGTAGCCTGTAGGCTAGGGATAAGTGCTAGCACTTCTTCGCCAACTCATGACTTCGTGAGTTGGAGTGTTGAGCCTTCGTGCTCCTCCTTTGCGAATTCTGAAATCGCGAATTACTTTATTCTCCGGCCCACAGCACAACTATTGCCTTTCACCACAGTGGCATGTGGCACGTTCAAGAGGGTCCACGTCACCCTCGGTGACATCATCGGGTCCCACCACTCTCACTTGTCTTCTCAACTCTGGCACGTGGTACACATCCATGCACCCACATCCATTCCAAGCAAAATCCAACGGTTGGACTCCCTCTCAGATCTACGACGCAAATCTTTTCGGTATTTCGGGCATTGGGAGTTCGTGCATCCCACATCTTGAACTTTCATTTACCGAAATCCTGAATTACGATCTAATCTTACACTTGATCTGATGTCAAGTCCTCTCCTACGATCTATAGTGTAGATCATTTCGGTAATTTTGGGGTTTCGGGTTTTAGAGGTGTTCACCTCTCCTCACTTCCCATCTCCCGAAATGCTGATTTCTTCCTGGACAATCAATGATCCAGATATCGCTTAGATCAATGGTTGTGATCCAAACATGAATTCACATTTTGTGAATCTTCACGAACTCACCCTTAACCAATTCAAGTTACGCGTCAGCGAAAATCTGATCGCTCTCCACACATCCTTTCTGATGGACGATCCTGACTAATTCGGGATTTCGCGTATCGCTATTTCCACACTCCTGTGCAGCTCCAAAGGGATTTAAACCCTATGCACACTTTCCAGATCTGATGGTCACGAGGGTTCACCTTCCCTCCGGAACAGATCCTAAGGCTTCAACACTTCTGGTGTGGAGTCCTCTCTCCCTGTGGACTTATACCACACTGGCTGCGGTTTCATAACACCGCTATACCTCCTGAGCTCGTAAGCACGGTCAAGTAACTCCTTGACACTCCAGAGCAATCCAGGGTCCAAAATTGGTCCTCTAGACACAATTTCTCCTCACACCCTCGGTCCAAAGACCACTCAACTGGCCCATCTAGGCTCAGCGTCGAAACCTTGGCTCTGATACCAAATTGTAGCACACCTTTTTATTGCCAAGGATTTTATCACTCTCTGTTACCAATCTACACACACCTTTTACATAACTCATACATGCATTATATAATCCACATGCATTTAAGAAAATAAATACATTTAAGCTCAGAGTAAGCATAAGAATTATTACTAACATAAATTATCCATGGCAATAACATTAATTCAAATGCACAGCAGAATGCATGAAAATTATAATACACCGAGATACAAAAAAATATTTAAAGCATCATTTGGTACTTATCTTTGAAACAGTGGCAGTTCCACCAACCAAGTGCAGGCCTTCCACGAACCTCCCAGCCTTAGACCGCACTGCTCATCAGCTCAGCAGTGGGTCACCCCTGAGCTGAGACTAAGCTCCACCCCAAGGCAAGGAATCCTAGGCTAGGCTGAGGTTACTGGGAAAACACACAGTCACAAGGAAGGAATTCACTCCCAGGAACCACTCATGCTCACTACCCATAGACACTCCTTCCCCACATGCCTGTTCCACCCCAGGAGTATACACCTTCTCTATCACCTAGACAGTCCTTCGGCTGCTAACCTCCCTTGCGTTGGGTTACAGCAACAAACCGGATCGAAAGTCTCCGAGCTCTGTGGTAGTTACAGGGTTCCTTCCAGAAGTTCTCTCCTTCCTTTGCACACTCTCTCACCTGGAGAGAATCGCTCACAGACCAACAAGCCACACGCAGTATAGTACTGCATGGCCACAAAAACCCACAAGGAAAATAGACACATGCTTTCCCAAACTGGTTCAACAATCACAAGATGGTCTCACGGTCACGGCTTCGGGACAGGGACTCCACACACAGGCTCACTCTATCAGACAAAGGATGCATCGACTTTCCAAATTTGACAGAGGCTCTCCCCGAACCAACACTGTGGCTCTTGGTTCAAAGGGTGTATGAGGTATACTCTTACAGAGGTCAGGTCAGACATACCGTTCAGTAGATCGGGTCCAATGAAGGAGAAACCCCGATCACCACTCGATTCAGCAGTTTTCACTGCCATTACAACATAGTCCCACGGCTATGGGTTCGGGATTGTGTGACCAACAATTCCCATAGGGGTCGACACAAACTCCACGGCTCCGAACATAGGTGTACTGGTTCTTCAGAACAAACACAGTCTTTTCCCCCGTTTCAGAATTGCCTGAGGGTCTCTTACAGAGGTCACACGGTTCACACTCAGGATAGTCCAGGGTCGAATGAAGAAGCAACCCCCCAACACGACTTGTCTCAGCCTTTTATTGCATGTGCCAGGGTTGACACTTGTCACCCATGCGATTGCATGCATTCCTTCAGCATGTGTTCCTCCCACCATTTGGAAAATCACATGTCCTTCCAAAAGTACTTAGGTTAAAACATATAATGCACATATCTTTTGGAATAATACTAAAATATTATTCCCAAGGATTAAGCCCCTAGGCTCAACACTTAGCCCCTTTTTCCCACCTTCTAGCCCCTAATCCCTTGCCCACTCTGTGGATTCTTAGTCCCCCATCACTCATTCATCGTGTCGGCCTGCACGCGGCAGTGTTTATATTTTTATTAATGCTCTGCAGGATTACATATATAAAAGCAAGCTCTTGGCCTTCAACACTTAGGCTCCTTGGCCTAATAATCACATAAGCCCCCAACTTATATAAACTTGGCTCACCAGCCTAATAAAACATACTTACAATTCATAATGCAAACTTTACATCAGGGCTCGGCCTTGGGGACATTACAGATATGTCTTCAAATATTCCTTGAAGGGTCTAGCTTGGACCTGTTCTCTTCGGGCACATGAAAATACACTGGGCACCCAAAAATCCTGAATTTTTCAGTCTTGGGCTTCACTCTGGTGAACAAGAGTTATGTTTTTTTTTTAAATCTGGCGAGGACTCCTCTTCTGAACATATACTATGTCATGCATGCTTTTGCCCACAGGATCATAGAAGGATTCTGATCATGCATTATTGCATTGGTTTTCTTAATGATGGTTCTGTTCTTCCTCCTTCTCAAATAGTTTTGACTCCATTTGAAGTATGAAGTATAACCATCTTTCTTTGTTGTTAACCTACCTAGAACAAGAAAAGAAACAAAAGGAAACAAAACAAGAATATCTCCTAAAGGAGAATAATGAGTACATCTCTAGAATCAAAACAATTTAAGGATTGTTTTCATAGCTACAACACCTACTTGTAATGTAGAAAACTTTAGAAATGTAGGTTAGAGGCATGATAATTAAAAAAATTAAACATGGAGTCTTCACTTCCAGTGTGTTGTTCCTCTGAATGCAATGAGATCCCTTTGGATCCATGACCTCAACAAAGGTTCCTTCCTCCTGCATCTACCCTCATGAAAATGATACAAATAATATATTCAAGTGCATACCTAAGGGTGCTGATATGATTTCTCCAATGGAACTTGGATGATCTCTGTCCTCTGACATCTTCATGAAGAAGGTAGCCATGGTGTCACCATAATTTTAGATTCTTCACAAACCCTTGTCAACTAGGCTAGAAAACCTAACAGCTAGGCTAGGCCACAAATTTTATTTTTTGTTGGGCTTATGACCGCCAAAAATAATCCTTGAAAGTCAGAAGATCATAGGTAATCTTGAAGGCTTCTTCAAAGAGCCGCAGAAACCCTAAAACCAGAAATATGCAGAAATTTGTGGAACCTTAGAAACCCTAGGGTCAAAAATCCAAAATGCTCGGAATTTCACTTTGAGAGTCTCTAGAGGTGTGCTGGAGAAGGCTGTATTCTCCTATTCCAAAAATAGCCTCAACATCCAAGTTTTAATGGCTGAAACAACTCAAAGAAAGAGGGTCATACAGAATTGTAGTAAACCCTAGAGGCCATGAGAAACTGCAGAAGGGAGGGAGGGCTAGCTTTAAATGCTTGTGCAGGGGTTCTTCAAGACCTATGCTCTGAAAAAATATTGATTTTTCAATAAGTTAGGTTTAAGATTGAATTTCATTCCATTTTTAGCATTTTACTTAAACCATAAACAATTTGTTGTAGCAACCAAGATCACAAGAAGAAACCCCATGCACAAGTACACAAGAAGTATTTTGGGAAACCCTTCTGAACAAGGGAAGAAAACCCAAGCAATCCTTTGCTACATTATTCAAGAGAAAGACCTCCAACACAAAAAAACCTATCACACAAAAGGGTGCTCACAAACCCTAGAAGAATAACACCCAAGAGAGGTGGGCACTTTTCCCAAGAACAAGTGTTTGCTGAAATTTCCAAACTCACACTTGTGATTTGATACCTCAATGGGGAATTTACCTTTATTTATATTAGACTGAACCTGTCAACAATAGTGTCTATTGGCACAACAGGGCCGACCTAAATAAATTATAATATAATTAATAATTACCACATTAAATATTTTTTACATTAATTATCTTTCACTTTATGATGGGGCCGACATGTACCCTTTATATCACAAATATGGTTACATGTAAGTCTGAGTCTTGTACAATATAGCAAGGGATATCATACACCCACTAGTTCTTATCCACTAGGGGCACATACATCTATGCTCATTCACAAGGATGTCCACATCTCTATCTCATTGTGTCTCATAAGAGAACCACACTCACTAGTGCTCAACCACATCCATGTCCGACTCAACAGATATCTTTCTCATTGTGTTACACAAGAGAATCATCTGGAGTATGACATCATGTCAACTCTCTGCATAGAGGAGGACAATACATCGTTACCACTAGGATCACATTCACCTGTGCTCAACCACATGCACGTCCAACTCAACAGATCTCTTTCTCACTACGTTACATAGGAGAAACATCTGGAGTATCACATCATCTCAATTCTCTGCACATAGGAGGCCAATACATCGTTTCATCTCTGTCTCAGAACGATACACCCAACTCATGGGATTCCCCACACAGGGGCACACAACATTCCATCTCTGTCTTACAAAGGAACCACATACCCAACTCATGGGCTTCCCTACAGGGGCACACAACATTCCATCTTAGAGAATAACCACACACCCAGATCATGGGCTTCACCACCTCACACAGGGGCACAATGTTCCATCTCCGTCTCAAAGAGGAACCACACACCCATCTCATGGGCGCACCCAAATCATGGGTTTCCTCACCCCACACATGGGTACACACAATGTTCCTTTTCTGTCTCAGAGAGGAACACCACACCCATCTCATGGGAACACCCAATTCATGGGCTCTCTCTTAGGCCGATTCACTCAATCTGTGTCCTGGAGCATGTCTCACACAACTGTAATCATCAACAAAGGGATGGAAAAATTACTTAGAAATAAATTATTTGATTAGTAAAACCTTGAAGAGATACCTCCTCCCACACACCTTCTATCCTTGGACTTTTTGAATGTAACCAAAGGATGATTTACCACCCTTGAATCTCCATTTACATTGACTTGTTATCTAGAGAGAGATACTAACCCATTAAAACTCTTGAACATTGTTATGATTGTGGGACACTAAATTATGATCGAAAATATTAAATCATGAAGTGGGGAAGGAAACAACATGTCCATCCCTCGACATGATTTTGATGATTTAAGGACCAAACAAATGCATGGAAAACTACACAATCTTTATATATGACCGACAAGACAAAACCTAATGCAATTTTGCTTTGAAAAAGGTGCCAATAAAGTAACAAAACATGATTTACAACAAGTTATAATTTCTATTTTGAGGGTGAAAATGGAAGAAAAACCAATGAAGAAAATTAATATGAAGTTGGGCACACAACCCAATACAGTTATAATTATAAAAACATGCTTTTGTAAATGCAAAAATGGAAAATACAATGGCTAATTATATATATTTTTAGGAATTTAAAGGCTAATATTTTAATCCATTTTTAGTATTTTTTAATGACTTTAATGCACAAAAACCGAGAAAAATGTAGAGTTTCTCTCTACTTCTATGACAAAATGAAAATTACAACAAGATAATCTTGTTGTAATGTGCCTAAAACATAAAGAAAAAATACCTATATGTGTAACTAATATACCTAGGATCTAGAGTGTTCATTGCTTGATATGAACATTTGTTTAAAATGTGAAAAATAAGAGATTTTAGTCAATAACCAGTGCCTTCTATGGAGTCAAAGAAAATGAAAAGATAGAAAGTGAATGAGACATAAGTTAATCCAAGGCCTATTCACTCAAGCCCTACTAAGAATGAGATCAATAACACATGAAAGACTAAGAAAATGTAAGTTCCACACATGAAAAACCTAGAGTAGTCACTAATGAAATCTTATGTCTTTATTATCAAAGGTTGTAGGAATAATTTTTTTTTGACAAGTTTGGACAACAAAACTTCAAGGTACAAATCAACTCTACTGAACGGGACAATACTAGTAACAACTAGAAAAAACCAATCACCACCATAGACTTCACACTAGCTATTAATCTCAATCTATGGGAAGAAGAAGAAGCAAAGGAAGAAGAGAAAACACTAGAAAATAAGAAAAGAGTGAGTGAGAGAGAAAATATAAGAATCATCTCCTCCAAAGATTGTGAATCTCTCCTCCAAGATTAGCCACCTACAAAAATAACTCAAAAATATTCCACCAAATATGGGTTGAACCCGTTGAGACCAAATATTTCCAGGATAAGTTGCATGAATGGAATAAAGGAATAACTCAAAATATCTCAAAGTAGGTTTGATTTGTCTAAGGAGAGTAAAATTCCAAAAATAATCCATGTAACTCCCTCGAAAATTGGCCACAAGGTAAGCCTCTAACAATAGGAAACTCAAAAATAACAAGGCATCTCCCACTAAGGTGCATGGGTTTTAGGGATAAGATAAATTCGAAATTTAGAACCATGCTTAAGATCTCAAAATAGCAAAGTAGATAAGTTTATTTTAGAGTAGGATAATGCACAAGAATAATAAAGTGGATAGGGCATAAAATAGCAAAATGGATAAGATTGATTTTAGAAGAAGATGAGGCACTAAAATAGCAACCTTATCTCTAAGCTAGGTGACTTATCCCATATTATCCCATCTTATCTCAAGTCCAAGAATAACAAGGTGTGTGGATTAGGTTACTCTACCCTCAGTTAATGGTCAACCAAAGGTCAAACAAGGGATCATCAAAGAGGTTGTATTAATCAATATCATATGCAATCCCTCCAAGGCTTAACATAGCCTAAAAATAACCAATATCTACATGTAGGCCCACCGATCTAAATACATACCATGCCAAAATTCAACCAGTCCCTAAAAATTCAAAGTGCTCAAAATGGACTGAAATTAGATATTGATGTTTCTTGGCATATTGAATCCCCAAATGAATAGTAACCTACTAAAATATCCCATCCTCAGAACCTGATGAAATTCACACCATTTTCAAATCCTCCAATTGGGTCCTCAAATATGAAATCAGGTTTTTGATTAGGCCACTCTTCAAAAGTTTCTAAAAATAACAGTGGCTAAAAATAGAAATTAATAAAGTGTAGAAGAAACTCAGAAAACATGGCAAGACCCTAAAAACCTGGAGCAAGATGCAGTCCTGTGAAAACCTTCTTCGCTAGAGCTTTGCCTTTTCCACGTTCCGCCATGGCTTGTTGAAGATCTTGCATGAACATCATCAGGGTGTCCACTCTTCTCCAGTGGTCGGCTTCCTTCTACTGTGCGTTGAGTGTTGCCGCTTTGATCTCTTCCAAATATTTTTTCATCAATTTGATAATCTCCAAGTATGTTTTCATCAATTTGATATCCTCCAGGAGTTCTATTCTGTCTGCGCACAAAGCACAAGGGAGGTTGGGGTGGGTGTGGAGAGGGGAGGAGGAGGAGCATCTCAGGGGGGAGGTGGGATGGGGGGTGGTGAAAGGGGATCTAGGGGGGGAGGGCAGGTAAAAGGGATGTGGAGGGGGAGACAGAGGAGGAGGCGCATAGCCGAGCAAGTTCCCATACAGATCGAACCACTTGATCCTACAGCCGTAGGGGTTCGAGAGGGGGGAGAGGTCACAGAGAGGTTGGTCGCAGGGTATCTAGTTTGGGGCGGTCACAAGGATGGGTGCCAAAGGAGGATCCTCATCACGGGGTGGAACTGCAGGAAGAGCTTCAGGGGTCGGGTCAGCTAGGAGAGCCTCTAGGGGAGGGTATGCTGGGAGCTCTGCTAAGGGAGTGACTGGTTCATCCTAAGCCTCTATTGCATGCAGAATTATTCCACAAGCCAAGTACCAGGATGATCCCCTCTTTGGCTTGCCACGGGGTCATGACATGGTGTGGAGCAAACACAAAAATCCAACTGGAATCCCCGTGAGGTCGCACCAGAGCTCGAAGGTTGGGTGGAGGGGCTGGAGATCTCTAGAGACTTGGTGCTTGGAATTTAAAACAATGGAGTGAAGTGTTGGAGTCCCCATCGTGTCCAGAAGAAGCGGGGGCCAGGGTGTAAATTGAAGCGATGGGGAGGAGCGTCTGCATGGCTTCGCGAGGACGCACAAGTTGCAGATCTCCTCACATGAGTGAACGTCGAAATGCAAATGCGAGAGGGAGGGTGGCAGTAGATGGTGTAAAGACCGGAAGTGACTGGGGTAAGGACATGATGAAGCATGTGTGCCAGGTGGCCTATGAGGTGGCTAGGTGGCAGCAAGCGTAGTTGGAGTAGTCATGTCAATCGAGCACCACATCCGGGGGAAGATATTTGGTGTGAGCTATGTTCTTACAAGTGATGACCATAGGGTGAGTGGGGTTGGTAGAAGGGGTACATGAGAAGGTGCCTTATTCCAGCTCGACTCCAAAATTTTCCAGCTAGTTAGCTACTTGGTTGGCTGTTCTTCTAACATGGGAAGGAAGGATGACCTGTTGAGGCTGGAGAATATAATTAATTCTGCAGAGCCCATTCGTGAGTCTCCAGCTGGGAGATAATTTCTTCGGATCTTCCCCATTGAGCAAATGAGAGTGGAGCTTGATAACAATTTGCGAATCACTTTCTGCGACAAGAGAAAAGAGATGTAGCTCTGAAGCTACTTGCAAACCACACAGAAGGCTCCATGTTTCTGCGGCGTTGTTGGTATTATGCCCCAAGATACCTTCTAGGATGTGTAGGATTTCTCCATCACTATTTCGGATGACTGCCCCGTAATCAGCTGGTCCCGGGTTCCCTTTGGAGGCTCCATCAAAATTGAGTTTAAAGAAATTCAGAGGTGGAGCCTCCCAAAGAGTGGGGCTGCTCATGCGTCCTGCAGCTGCCCTAGGCCTTTCTGGGGTTGGGGTGATATTTATGTTCCAAGCTCCGATGATATGATGTTCATTCTGAGGGATTTACAGGTCCTACACCATCCAGGGATGGAACGATATGGTTTCATTGATATTGATGTGGATTTTTTTCCAAACCTCTTGCCATGTTCTTGTGACCGAGTTGAAAATTATTCTGTTCCTCTCTTTCCAGATCTGCCAGAGGATGAAGCCTGTGAGCAGTTTCCAGATTCTATTGAGAATGGGAGAGTGGAAGATCGATCTTCTCCATCCTGCAATAGTATCCTTTGGGCCTAGGCGGTTTCTATCTGATGTTCTCATGATGCTGGCGCTCTGGTCCCAAATGCACGAGTTGTAGGGGTAGAGGTTGAGGAGATGATTTAGAGTTTCTTCCTCTTGTTCACATAGCTTACACCAAGATGGCCCGATGAAACCTTGTTTTCTTAAGTTATCCCAAGTGAGGATGCTGTTGTGTGCCACTAACCAGAGAAAGGTGCTGACTTTCGACCAGGATTTCATATCCCAGATTTTCCCCCAAATTTCCTTGCGAGGCAAGGTGATGTGATTTTCTTTTAGGGAGTACGCTTCAGGAATGTTAAAGGAACCTGTGAGGGAGTGGCCCCACCTAAGGATGTCCTCCCCTTGTTGATTGAATATTTTCCTGGAGGCGAGGTGCTCCTGTAGGGGTCGGAGGTTGACATGAAGGGGAATATTTAGATGCTCATGAATGTTTTTCCAAGTGTGCCATAATTCTCCTGGATCAAAGGGCTTCCATAAATCGATGACTCTGTGTAGTGTCGTAGTAGTTGTAAGGGGAATGAGGTCTCTGAGGTTGGGATCAGTATTCAAGGTGG
>JASDQU010200179.1:0-14310 GCA_032191745.1 Picea mariana
TCAGAAGGTAATGTGTTGTGAAGTCCATTCAATTTGTCTTGCCAATAAGATCTCTCTTCCCCAAAAAGAAGCGCACCGAATACCTTCAATGATAGTGGCAATCCATCGCAAGCTATTAAAAAACCATCTACCAGATCTGCAAATTCTGGTAGAGGATGTGGCTGATGGAAGGCGTAGTAACTTGTAGGGTTAGGGCATAGTATCATGCGCTCTCGACATTAACAGATGAGTAATGACCCAAATTAAGTCAGGTTACAGATTCCTTCTTCGTGTTCAAAAATATTCAAATGCACTCGTGTTAATGAATTTCTTTCGGAGTAAACTGTTGTAGACCGTTATGCTGAAGAATACCTTCTTGCCAAAGTTCTATTTCAATTCTCTCCACTAACATCACATTTTTGTAGATTCTTCGCTTATTTATTCGCATCCATCCCGAAAAACGATGTTGAAATCATAACAACAATATGGTGGGGATACCTAGTCCAATCTGTAACCAATGGCACACAAAACCGTAGTCTCAATTTTGACAAGCTTTCTGACCAAAAATTCAAGAAAGCCAGGAAGGATATATTCGTCCACATTCCAATCCATGCAATGAAAACACTGATCAAATAATATTATAAAAGGAAGCATAGTCGAATGCACAATTGGCTTTGACTACGTGCTAACAACAACAAAGTAAGCCCTTCCTAAATGGGTATAAACGAGACAACTTTTTTAATTTTAGGGTAAAATTAACATTTATGTGGAAATGAGAGTAAGAAGGGTAAGATTATTTTCATTTACACTAAATTGAATAAATGAGAAATATTACATTTTGCGTCAGATCGAATCTCCCATTGCATTTTTATGCTTCCCCATTAATTGTATGTCAGAAACATTTTCTTGCAAACATTCTTCATCTAAATATTGCCATGAAGATGACAAGTTGTGAAAGCTTATGAAGGGTTCTCAAGGTGTCTGATGTTTTTCAATATACTTCTCTCTTAAACAGAAATGGGCGAGCATGCTTTACACCTATTCATCTTGGCTTGTGAAAAAAATAATTTTATAAATAATGGTGTAGGCTATTAATAACAAACTAATGAGTGTGACTTTGGTTACGCTTGCGTTTATCTAGAAGTTGAAACACATTTTATCTGTATGACATTACACTGAACACTAATCATAGCATAATACAAGAACTTAGAGATAGTTAAGGGATGGTGATCCCTATAGGCATTCACCATCCATAGTGGATGTGGATGTGCTATTTTTAACATTGTATTTTAAGAAATGTGATGGAATACTACCACTTTACGATTTAAAGTTCTATTTTACAATTTTAGTTGGAAAGCAATAATATCAACATATGATGCTATAATCAAATGTCTTGCACTTTATCACTTACAAGAAATGTGACACGAAAGGTTCGTTTATTACCAATGTTAATTGGAAAACAAAAAATTTATATTTTAAAAATGTGTTGTGATCGAGTATTTAATATTTTATAATTTATAATTATGATGCCATTTCACATGTAAGGGTTTTTGTTTTACTAGTTGGCGAGTGACCAAGTATGAGAATGTAACTCCACACTTGGATATCTTTCATTAACATGAAGCCTTAATTAATATACATTCAAATAACCATTGGTGTTCACCTTCCAAGTGACTCTTCCTATCACTTATGACTATTCACATTTCTATTATTTAGAATTTTATTTACAAATTACAATAATCCAAGGATTAAGTACTCAACATCCCCCCCTTAATCCAAACTGGTGTTTGTGAGTCCAAGCATCATTCTAAATTTTTCAAATTTTCTCTTCCAAGCGCTTTGGTGAAGATGCCCGCAATTTGCTCATTTGTGGAACAATGTCTAAAGCTAATAGTCTTGGCCTCTACATGATATAAAATCAGGTGATACTTTGTGTTGACGTGCTTAGTTCGATCATGCAATATAGGATTCTTGGCCAACTTGATTGCAAAAGTATTGTCAACTACAAGAGTACTAGAATTCACATGTTTCTTCTGCAAATCTTCAAGTATTTTTCCGAGCCACACAATCTCCTTTGTTGCTTATGCAACTGCCACATATTTTGTCTCTGTTGTGGAATCTAATGGAAGTGATTGTTTGTATGATCTCCAAGAGACAATTTGTTGGCACAAGGGAAGACCTAGGGTTCAATGTTTCAACATCGCACCAACAAAACCGTAACTACCGACCCTTTCGACAACACTTACGAAGCAGATGAAGTCTCACCCGAGGTAGAGGTAGGGGTGGTTGCAGGACTCAAGTGTCTACAACCTATCTGGGACACAGATCTATGATTATAATACTTACTTAGTAGTTAGCATTCATTAGCATTTAACCCTTATTCACATCGCAGGTAAAATCGTAATTATATAGCAACGCGGTACTCATCAAGATTTAACACATCCAAGCACTTAGCACATAGAAATAGATCAGATCTAGCATTCATTCACATTACTAAGCACTGAGATACTATATCAAATGCATTCAACATACATAAAGATAACAAAACTAAGCATAAATCATATCAATCACACATAGCAACCATAACACAGGATATACGTGGTTCACCCCCAATGTTGGGCTACGTCCACCAAATCTTATTCTCTTTATTATCTTCGATCAATCCTCTTTCATGCACAAAGCATCAAAACCCACTCCACATAGGACCAGAGATTTGCGCGCACCTCGCCATATCCTCCTTCCCCGAGCTAGGTCACAGCACAAAGCCTTTACACAGTCTCTTACAACCACTTGCACTTATCTCTGCAAGTCTTACACTGTATGCATAGAGCGTTCACAACTATTAGCACTAATACATCAACCTTGCACTTATCTCCTCTAGAACTAGTACTTCTTACATCACCTAGATATCTATTTATACATTACAAAAAGGGGCCTAAGCATGGGTAAACCCATGGGACGACATCTCATAACCCGTTACATAAACCCTAAGCCCAAAAATCCCTGAAAAGGGGGCGAGATCCCATGATCTCCACTTCGCCTTGCGCTTCATCTTTGACCAGCCTGTCGAAGTCCCAAAATTGGTCAAACATGACCCAAGTTCTCCAAAACTTGGTCAAGGGCCAACAGGCCCCCAACACTCACTTGTTACTCGTCCCGAGTCACTCTAATCTGGATAACTCTGTCTCGAAGGCCTCGATCTTAGCTCGAGCTGCTTCGACTTGTTTCTTAGCCAGAGCCTCCTCCTCAACGAACTTCTGAATGACCTTCTTGGTGATAGGTCCTTCGAATTGTTGTTCAACTGAGCTGACTACTTGTTCTAGTTGTGCACCTTATCCTTCAATCTCCTCAAAAAGTGTGCAAGCTTCATCCTCCATTGGTTGGAGTCTTTGGGTCACTTCCATGAACTTTCTCTAAATGGCATGGGCCTGTTGTTGAACCATGCGCTATTCCTGGGCTCTTTTCATCCTCTCGGCCGGTGACAGTAACTTCAACTGCACTTGCACTGTTGTTACTTGTTTCTTTGCCTCCTGGAGTTGTGACTCTAGTGTCTTGAGCTCAGGGTCCTCTTCAAGGCACTCGTAAGTATGTGCACTTCGAATACTGAGCTATTTGCATTCAAAGGCTAATGCCTTGATTCTCTCAACTACGCTCCTCGTAGTTTCTTCTCTTAGATCTCGCACTTCCTGCGGAGTGCTTGGAACTATCTGTAATTCCAATTCTACTATTCTTTGTTGGAGTTGCTAAATGGCTTCAGCAAGCTTCCTCACTTGACTTTCCACTGGGTCTTCTTCCATTTGTTTTAAGCCCGTCATAGAGTAAAGTGGTCTAGTTACTGCTTCTTTAACTCCAATCTGCTCTGTGAGCAAATTTTCTTTCTCTTTTTGGATCTGCACTCTATCCTTTGCGAACTTTTCTTGGAGGTCATCTTTTTGCTGCTGCACAACCCAACATTGCTCTATGGCTTCCTCCTTTGCTTGCTTCAATGCCTTTGTGGCTTGTTATTTTCCCTCTTCGACACAACAAAGGCGAGCCTCTGTCACATCTGCTATTTTGAGTAGCTGGGCAAGCTCATCACCCAACTCTGGTCCTTCTAGTGGCTGAGGCACAGTAGACACTGCACGGCTGGAATATAGGGCTTGATGTAACACAATGCGATCATACATGGTTTCTTGTTTTTCTTCATTGCACTGTAAAATATCTTTTGATGTATCTGATATGACAACGATGATGAGATCGATGTCATCTACTGTGAGCATAGTCTGTAGCTTGGGCTTACTAGAATTTGACTTCTTCCGCGATGTAGGTTTCGTTGGGGAAACCTTTCTTTTCTTGGACATCTTTGCCTCTTCAAGGGGGTCCCTAGGCGGTGTTACTTCGCCCTACTTTTGCTTGTCTTCTTCCCCTTCATCCTCTTCTTTGTCCACTTCGTCACCTCCTCCCCCTTCAGGTGAATCTGAAGCAGTCTCTTTTGATGCATTGTTCATCTCCTATACCTCTTCCTTCTTCTTCCTTCTGCTATTGTTGGGTGCATCATACTCTTCGCGAGTGACCACAGGACTTCCAATGAGGTCGGGGTCGGACAATTCTGCCTGGTTGACTGGTACCAGGAGTTCTTTAGGCCACTCCTTAGTGATTTCCTCCATGTCTTCCTTGGTGATCTTGTAATAAGACTGAAGCTCTTCCTTATGTTCATCTCTGCATCCAGTGATATATATCAAATGCCTATCTGCGCGGAACTTTGCAAATGGCCTTAACTGATGCAGCGTATCTGGTGTCATGCAAGGGAAAGACTCAATAGCCCTCTTCAACTGTAAGTAATAGGTGTGTAACATAGTGTTTGACTGCAATTTCTTAGTCATGTCGCTCGAATACCAGAGCGTAGTGAACTTTGCAGCTAAGGGTTCAGATGGCTCAATTTCAGAGAAGGTCGCACCTTCTGGAATCTCCCAAGCAATGAAGGTGATTAGGATCAGCAGCCAACTAAAATGGAACTCATAGCCCTAATCCTGAGCTTCACGACATTCTTTCTCTAACTGGTTGACGAGGTAGCTCGCCCAGTTCGTTTGTAGCCCTTCAATGCATTTTCTCGTGAGGTCAACAACGAACCTCGTGACCTACGTGGGTCTGTTCTTCCTTACTAGCTTACCAGTGATCAACTGGCAAGCTAGGAACAATGCACCATTTTGGATGGAGGCTACCTTGTAGCCTCGCTTCCCCTTCTCCACATCGCCATAGGTATCTTTGATTTTCTACGCCAAGGCGCAATCTGCAACCTTTCCTAGATAAAAGTCTTGTGGGTCTGGTCCTTGCATGCTTAATCCGGTGATTTGATGGATCAATGTCGGATTGATTGTGATACGCCTGTCCAACCATAGGTAACTGCCATGGAAGAAAGATAATAGGATTTTAACGCACGTGTTAACCTTCTGATGCCTTCCAAAGTGGGGTATTTTCATTACGTTTAGGATGGTGGACCTCGCGATGTCCATGGTCCATGGTTGGGGGATGATCTTCGACTTCTTCCCCTTTGTCTTGGTCAAATACTTATGTGGGGCGAGCATGCCATGGTTCTTGCGATCTCCCAAGTTGAAGTCACTGATATTCAATGTCATAATCTCTCCCAACTGTAGTCTAACTGTGCATATCTCTTTCGGGAGGTACGCAGTGATCAAGGTGTCGTCGAAGTCCCTCGAGACACTGTCACAACTCACCATGCCAGCCAGAGGCAAGATGTATTCAGGCAGGATAGATGGGATGAGATTCACATTCGCTAAGTCATCAAGATGCTTGGTTCATTTCTCTGTCACAGCTTGGGATGGTCTAGATCCACGAGTAGTGGACGGGGATGCTTGCAATCCTCTTGTCGATGAGGCTTAGATGCCTACAGACATCACCTTCTCGGCCATGAGGTCTATGAGAATTTATTCAACGGATTTTTCTGCTATGCTAATGTTGTCCGACATGCACGCTAGTTATCTAAGGTCGGTGATCAAACACTCAATGTAACAACACGGGTGGCAAGGTCTCAATAATCACGACGCAATAATAATCAGTTCGAATAATCACAATTGGAAAAATGTTCACAGTGCAATGCTCAATGGGATAAATATACATCATTGTAACAGATCCCTCCAACATGTAGGAATGCCTTAATCAATGCAATTTCATTCGTTGTGGTGCGGTCCCAACAGTCCAATGGAAATCTTCTAGCCGTAACTGGGTTTCTAGCCGTTCTGGAGCATCATTCTAACGTTTGAGACGTCTCCAACGATCATATTTCTCCACCATGGAAAAGTGCTAATCTGCGTTGTTCTGATATCTCGACGAGGTTCAAGTTCTAGAAACCTTCTTTTTGCGAAGTCCTCTCTGGTACTTCTTGCAATTTTTCTAGCTTTGTTTTCTTCTTACTGAGCTTTCTAGCCTTCTTTCCTCTGATATGAGTTACTGGTTTTCTTTTTCCATTATTTTTCTTATCTCCTATTGGCATAGGAACTTCCCACTATTGAGGTTCTTTCGAAGGGTTTGAGAGTAATGCTTCTTCTTTTTATGGAGTAGGTGCTCTATTCTCTTGCATGGATAAGTTTCTTAAGCTTTCCTGTGTTCGTTCAACTTTGACAATGATGTCTCTGGATCCTAGTTTCTTCGACTTGTCCTCATGCTCTTTTATTAAGCATGCTATTCTCCTAGCCATGAAATCTCTTAGTTCTTGTTTTTTCTGTTCTAGAGTTTCCTCTTCTTGTTTCCTTCGGATCTGATCTTTCTCAACCCAAGTTTTTCTTAGCAAAAGAGAAAATGGGGTGTTGTTCTCAACAAACTTAACGACCTCAAATTCTTCTTCTGTTGAAGTGCCATGATCACTCATAGGTATCTGGGTAAGTCTTCCACATAGGGTTATCATCTTCCCTTTAAACAATCATATTCCTCCCAGCGAAGGAACCATAGCGGGTTTTCCCAAAATTTCCCTAGTTCTTTCTGTCATGATATTCACCTGTGTTTCCTCATCCAAGACACAGTCTATGTCGA
Organism: Picea mariana; assembly: GCA_032191745.1. NCBI lineage: Eukaryota > Viridiplantae > Streptophyta > Pinopsida > Pinales > Pinaceae > Picea > Picea mariana. The sequence continues at coordinate 7,006 of JASDQU010200179.1, forward strand.
AGTCTCCTATTCTTGTTTCTATGCACTCCTTCTCTTTTAAGATCTCTGATAAGTTGATGTCTCTGTGATCATTTAGGATTTCTTTCATCCGCAATAATACAGTCTCTGATTCTTTATGGTTCTTGAGCATATTCTTAGTCTCTTGGCCTTCCTCGTGGTCTTCGTCTCTCATGTTCATCTTTTCAACTTTAGAAATCATTCTAGGGAAATCTAAAACTTCATGATCCACGTCTTTACAACAAAGACAAATAGGATTTCTACCAAGGCATTCCTTAGCAAGATGTCACGATCTTCTGCAATTATAACAAAGAGTCAATCCTCTCTTTCTCTTAAACGATCCCTAACGTTTTCTGTACTATGCACTCAGATCATAGTGGTGGATCTGCAAAAAATTATTTCTAGGATTCTGCATCCACTTGTTAGTCCAAAAATTCTTTCTATGCATAGGAATAACATATCTTTCATTATTTCTTTCAGATCTATTCATATCAAATCTTTTTTCTTCTAGTTGTTCCCTAGTTTTTAGGCTAGGACAAATATCAAACATACCTAGATCCATTCTTTCAAAGCAAATATTTTCACTTATATTACTTTTATCAGATAACAACGCTTTAATATCTTACCTTCATATTTTATTCCCTTCTTAGCACAGAGCTTCACAAGTCAAGTAGAATACTGGACACTAGAGCAACAGATCTACGTACATAGATTTTTCTTTTCATCAGTTCCCAACAATCGTAGTTTCAGGGCCCGAAAACAGAACCATTTTTTGGCACAGGGGCAAACCCAGGGTTCAATGCTTCAACAACGCACCAACAAAACCCTAATTACTGGCTCTTTCGGCAACACCTACGAAGAAGATGAAGTCTCACCTGAGGTAGAGGTAGGGGTGGTTGCAGGAACCAAGTGTCTACAACCTAGCTAGGACACAGATATGTGATTATAATACTTACTTAGTAGTTAGCATTCATTAGCATTTAACCCTTATTCACATTGCAGGTAAAAACCTAATTACAGAGCATTGTGACACTCATCAAGATTTAACACAACCAAGCACTTAGCACATAGAAATAGATCAGATCTATCATTCATTCACATTACTAAGCACTAAGATACTATATCAAATGCATTAAACATACATAAAGATAACAACACTAAGCATAAATCACATCAATCACACATAGAAACCATAACACAGGATATACGTGGTTCACCCCCAGCGTGGGGCTACATCCACCAACTCTTCTTCTCTTTATTATCTTCGATCAATCTTCTTACATGCACGGAGCATCAAAACCCACTCTGCATAGGACATGAGATCTGCGTGCACCTCACAAGATCCTCCTTCCCCAAGCTAGGTCACAACACAAAGCCTTTACACAGTCTCTTACAACCACTTTCACTTAGCTCTGCAAGTCTTACATAGTATGCACAGAGCGTTCACAACTATTTGCACTAATCCATTGGCCTTGCACTTAGCTCTTATAGACCTAATACTTCTTACATCACCTACATATCTATTTATACATTATAAAAAGGGGCCTAAGCATGGGTAAACCCATGGGCCGACATCCCATAACCCGTTACATAAACCCTAAGCCCAAAAATCAGAATAACCAATCAGGTTGAATTCATCTACCTTGAAGTACTTGAATCCAAAATCGTGAGTTCCCTTCAAGTATTTTAGAATTCTTTTTGTAGAAAAATAATGTCCTCCATAAGGTTGTTTCCTAAACCTGAAAATAATCCTATCAATAAATGAAATATCTAGTCTGATGGTGGTAAGTTGTATGTACTTGGTTGTATCCTCAAATTCATTCCCTTCTTTTGATGTGAGCTTCAAATTCTGTTTCATTGGAGTAGAGACATGGAACTACACTCAACCATGACAAAATTGTTCAACAATTCTCCAATGTACTTCTTTTGGGAGATGGATATGTCCTTTGGATTTAAAAACACTTCAATGCCCAAATAGTAGTGAAGATGTCCCAAACATGTCATCTAAAATCCTTTCTTCAACTCTTTCTTTATGGATGCAATATAACTTTCATTTTTCCCTATTCTCAACAGATCATCTACATACACTACAATATATACAACAAATTTTCCAACTTTCTTGACAAAAAAAGTTGAATCGTCGATATTGAAGTGCTTGAAATTCAATTTTAGAGATGCTTAGTTAGCTTTTCATATTAGGCTCACAGTGCTTGTTTCAAGCCATATAAGGATTTGATGAGCTTGCATACTTTTTGTTCTTATCCCTTCACAATAAAAACTTCTAGCTGTGACATGAAGATATTCTCTATCAAGTCTCCATTCAATTGATGTGAAAATGTAAAGGCTTGAATCTCTTTAAAATTGTAAGTGAAATGGTATGTGCTTGGGTAATAGGATCAAGTTACAAACACATAAATACTAATGAGTTTTTTAATTAATCATGAGCAACATAAATAGTCATAAACAACCATCTAAATAGACACATTAACACAAAAAAATGATAAAGGATTTCACCCCTCTATTGGGCTACATCTCTTGGTCCAGCTTCCAATGGCTCCAGAACGTCCAAAAACCCCTAGTTGGGCTCTTCCTACAACTGGTTTGGCCAAAAACTGAGTTGGAATCACTCCCTGGAAGTTTTTCCAATTCTTTGTTGTCTCTGATCCTCCAAAACGCACCCAGACTGACTGAAATTGGATTCTAGGTATTTCCCGTCCCTAAAACCAACTCCTACAGCATCCCGAGCACGTGGGTGAAATTGGCGCACAGTTAGTGCATTGGCCCCCTTTTCCTAGCGAAAGTCTTGTTCGTATGCCCCCATGTGGTTGGGCCCTAGGCACTAATCATGGGTCTATTGGCAAGTCAAAACACTCATCATTTTCGACTGCTGTATCATTCGACAAGTGGAAACCCGATGGTTAGAGCACGTTGCAATCCCGCGCCCGCAGTGGCATGGTCATATGGCAAGGTGGAAGCATATACCCAAGGGTTGGGGCTAAGCCCCGGCTCGGACTCTGCCCACCATATCAATTGATTAAACATAAAACAATTCATAAAGGTATAAAGGTAAGTCACTACCACCTATCCCCGGAGGTCGCAAGTTCGACCCTCGCAAACTACAGCCAACTTTTATGCAATGGACGGGGTGCCACGTGGCATACCATGTATGGGCCACGTGGCACCATTCAATTGGTCCAATGCCATGACATATGTCGAAGTCTGATTGGTCCAACACATATCTCAGTCACCTGCCACATCAAACTCTTGCACTTCATCAATACAACCAACTGCCCCGTGTCAGTACGACCATGCCATGTCAACATTGTACGAACTGTACAGTGAGAAAAAATTTGTGTATTTGTCAAAGCGGACAAAACACGATATCTCACTCATACGACATTCATTTGAACTCGTTCAAGTTTCATTGGGATCCTGAGGAGGAGGCCTACATACAAGTCCATTTTGAAGCAATTGCAGGCACTTTGATTTTTGAGCATATTTTGATCCCCTAGATCACGCCTCCCCATTGGGAAGATTTTGGACCTCCAAAAGACTACTTTTAGTCTATCTGAAGATGAGGGTACAGTTCTCTCACCTTTTCAACCTTTGGATTAGTTTAGGACTAGTTTCTAGATTAGTCACAAACCCTAACTTCCAACAAGTATAACTTCATACATGTAATGAATCAAGGTCTAAAACTTGTACCCAATATTATTTGACATATTCTCTGAAATTCCTCCAAATTTATCTCCTTGATTCATCATTGAAAAAGAGATATAACTAAAATAGCCGTCCTTCTTGAATTTTGGCCTATTATGGAGAGAGAACTTGTATAACATGCCACACGCTCAATATTTGATATCTGATTTTGAAATTCACAAGTACTACAGACTATACTCTTTCCAATTTAATTGGTCTCACAAAATTTGGATCCTCTATGAATAATTTATTATAGTTTTACCTAAAACACATGTTTGAGACTAGTTACAGGACTAGTCAAAAACCCTATCTTCCACAGAGTGTATCTCCAAAATTAAAACGACCCAAAAGCTGAAATTCATACCATAGGTACCTTGATATGTATTCTAAACAACCTCCAAGTTTTGTTATCTGAAATATTCTTGAAAAATTGTTATAGTTAAAATGACAAGATGACCTTTAAAGAACATACCTTAGAACACATCATCACAAGACTTCATCTTCCCTTGGAATTTCACCCTTCTTCAGTTCATCTTCCCTCTGAAATTTGCTACCAAGCTTGTGCTAAGAGATCATAATATTGAATTGTGAAAATGAGAGGTTCTTAATGTGTATTTATACCCTTCCATGAGCTTCCTTTACTTAACTTTAAGGCCGACCTATAACTTCTTGTTTGCAACACTTTTTAGGGTAAAAATTTGTTTTAATTTTAATTTCTCTTGTAGGGTTGACTTGTCCTTGTACACTTAATTTCATCTTTAGTTCATGTACAATTAGGGTCGAATTTGGGGACTTCATTCCTTTACTTTCAGGGTTTCGTTACCACACTTCAGGGGCTTCTTTAGGGCTTATTTGATCCAGATTTATGCAGGAATACAATGAAATACACATAAACACAGATATGCAGCGGAAGTAAAACTTCATTTCATTAACAACAAATGACTGAAATATGCTTACAGACAGAATAGAAATAAAATAGCTCGGGCGTTGGTAGCTTATCTCAGAGAAGAGATGTGGCAGTTAATGGCCTATGAACTCTATGTTACAATGAGGCTTGAAGGCCTATATATTATTGAGAAACAATGGAAAACCCTAAATATCCAAAAACCTAACCCTAGGAGATGAAACGCCAAAATATGGGCCCCGTTGGGGTAAATTGGTACATCAATTTCCCGGGGTCGTAACTTTGGCATACTATCTCCATTTGACGCACATGATACCTTGTTAGAAAAATATATCCGAGGACTACACTGGTGACAATGAATATCGAGTCCAAAATACACTCATATTCGCTGAAGCATTCATGCGTTCTTTTTATATTTTTTACTATTTTTTTAAACTATTAGTGAGTGAGTAGAGCGCACTCCCCTTCCCCTCTTTACCCAGTGTTGTGTTCGTGGGTGTCGTCATCTCCTTAGAAGGTGGAGCACTATGAAGAAATTTCTCCTTAGTAGGTGGAGTGTTGCAGAGCGTGGTCTCCTTTGCCGGTGGAGCGCTTTGGAGAGCCGTGGGTTTTTAAATTTGCATGCCACACATTTCCTTTACCTTCAAATTATAAATATTCAAACCAACATATCAGACCTAGGTTTAGATAGGATTTTACATTGTTCGTGCCTTGTTTCCAGGTATAGTTCTATTGATTGTTCATCCTTTATTTAGAAATGCTTATTGATTAATCAGAGTAATTAAGAGGTAAGTTTTTGGGGCTAAATTGGACCAAAATGGCATAGTAAAGGAATAGTCACTTGTAGGGTTAGGGCATAGTATGATGTGCTCTCGACATTAATGGATGAGTACTGACCCAAATTAAGTCAGGTTACAGATTCCTTCTTTGTGTTCAAAAACATTCAAATGCACCCATGTTAATGAATTTCTTTTGGAGTAAACTGTTGTAGACCGTTATGCTGAAGAACACCTTATTGCCAAAGTTCTATTTCAATTCTCTCCACTGACGTCACATTTTTGCAGATTCTTCGCTTATTTATTCACATCCAAAAGGAAAAACGATGTTGAAATCACAACAACAATATGGTGGGGATACCTAGTCCAATCTGTAGCTAAAGGCACACAGAACCATACTCTCAATTTTGACAAGCTTTCTGACCGAAAATTCAAGAAAGTCGGGAAGGATATATTCGTCCACATTCCAATCGATGCAATGAAAACACTGATCGAATAATATTATAAAAGGAATCATAGTCGAATGCACAATAATTGTTGTTGTTGTTGTTGTTATAAAGAATTTATTTAAATCATAATTGAAATTGCATGTTTAATGCAATGGTATCATTTATTATATTTAATTGCTTGAATATGAAGATTTTCCACAAAGATGTTGTTATAAAGAACGTATTTAAATCTCTCATGTTTCACTTTTGTGTGTACTTAAGTGTTGTTATGGTAAGAATTATGGTAAGAATGATAATAGAGATTGGTGCACTTGAATGATAAGGTAAAACTTTAATGTGTTAAGATAGATATTCTTAAACTGAGATACTTGTAATTTGTAAGGTGATGACAAAGTCTTGTAGACATATGTTAAGGTATGGGATGTTTTAAATGTGACAATTATGCACCTTTAAGTATATAAAAGTTTGAAGGTAAGGTGTAAAGGCTATGGGGTATGTCTAAATAGCGATGAATGATGAGTTAATATCTAGCAAAGTGAATAAGAAGTTTGTTTATATTTAATTTTAATTTGGATTAGGTGAGCCAATTTATCGATTTGTATGCAACGATGATTGAATGTGACTAAGTGTAAGAAGGTACGTAGTTTTTCACAAGGAAATGATTTCTAAAAGGGGAGTATAGTTGATTGATCTATATATTGACTATGTGTTGTAAAGTAAAGACATTGGATTTCATTATCATGGATTTATGATTGAAATATGTAGTTATAGTAGGATCAAGATAGTGTGATGTGGACGAAAGTATGAAATAGATTGTCATGGTTGTTGACTGATATTACATTTGAAAACGCCAAGTGACTTGGTACTGTGTAATATTCTTATTTCATTGGGAAGTAGGACAAGCTTCCTGACATATTGAGGCTTCTATTATCAATGAGAGATTAAATAGTCATGTAAGACAAATTTTGATATATGGAACGTTAACCTACTTAACCTTAATTAGATATGTGTTAATTTTGGTATACTGTAAAAGGTAACTAAAAGTGGATAGCTATGTATGTGATAATTTGTAGGCGTGAAAACCTCATTAAGTCGATTGGAATGAAAATATGTATGTGTTAAAAATCACCTATAGGTATAGACAAATTCGAAGCAAAATAAAAAAGCAATGCGTTGACATGAAATAAATAATGATGAGGTTTTGACTCAATTATGGTAGCTTGGAAGATTGTATCAATCATTAAAGGTTATGTAAGTGAATCAATAATAACTTGCTATATTGGATAGATTGATATGACTCTATTATTCACCAATACAAGGGGATGAGACGAAAATTTTGAAAGAACTTATGAATTAGTAATGACCTGTTGACAAGATATTTTACATGTTATTGAGTGGAGTGGTCCTTGGAATGAGTAAAGAAAGTAAAGATTTACGACCTTAAAACAGGGGGAAATGATTGAAATATGCAAATGGTTTT
>JASDQU010200180.1:919-14698 GCA_032191745.1 Picea mariana
GTGCCCGACTTGTCCAGGCCAGATGGCATAAAAGTCGTAATCCGTTCCACAAGGAAACTGCGGACTTTTCATGTATGGTTTATAAGACCGCGTCATACTAGGTAGGTGTCAAAGACATCGCATGGCATCGCCATATAGTATAAAATAGAACTTGGCTTCTACCTTTTACCAATATCATCTCTTCTTTCTGCAGAAACTATCATTACGTTTACATCTCCCCACGACACTTTCAGTTTGGGTGCTTGCAGCAATATTGAATTCATCCATCCACCATGGATAAACTTGCAGAGGTTTTTCACTTTGGCCCCCATAGCAAGTCTAAGTCTGGACAGCACAAGAAGATTAAAGGGTTTGTTGTGCTACAAAAGAAAAACGTTTTAGATCTCAATGATTTCAGTGCAGACGTCCTAGACGATCTTAGCGAGCTCATTGGGAAGGGAGTCTCTTTCCAGCTCGTCAGCACATCTCAAATCGATTCCAGTGGGTGTTGTTTTTCTTCATATTCATTATAAATTCAATACTCAAGCAACAATTTTTGTTTTCTAGCTTTTATTAATTTCCGAGATTCACCCAATCTTCATATAATTTAATCTGTAAGCTGTTGGAACTCTAATTCATCTGCAGGCATTGGAAGTGGAAAGTTCGGTGAGAAAGCGCTTCTACAGAACTGGATTTCTACCCCTGAAGCACTTGTCACAGGCCAGACCACGTATAGTATCGAGTTCGATTGGGACTCTGACTTTGGACCCCCTGGAGCTGTCTTCATCACTAATTCGCATCATGCCCAGTTCTTCCTCAACTCACTCACACTTGAAGTTCCCGGTCATGGCAACGTTCATTTCGACTGCAACTCATGGGTTTATCCCGCCTCTACAGAGAATAGAGGCCGTGTCTTTTTCTCTAATCGGGTATTATATATATGATCACTCTGTAAATTTTTGAGCAATCCTTGATCTATCTCTCATCTATGAGATCGGGTACAGTGTTTGGAATAGGAACTGACGAAATTATGTGCTACTAACTGCGTTTTACTGTAATCTGCAGAGCTATCTCCCTGCGAATTGTCCTCCCGCGCTCATAAAACTGAGAAACGAGGAGCTGATAAGCCTGAGAGGCGAATACAATGGAATGGCAGAGATTGAGAGGAAGGAGCCCGACAGAGTGTATGACTACGATTTCTACAATGATCTCGGAGACCCAGACAAGAATGTGGAGCTCAGCCGGCCAGTGCTGGGAGGGTCTCAAGACTTTCCATACCCGCGGAGGGGCAGAACGGGCCGTCCTCCTACAGAAACAGGTCAGTTTATTAGTAATGCCGATTTATAGAACAGCTCAATCCTCATATTTCTCCATTTCCCCACTCAGTCGCTTAATTTTGTCGCATTCGTTGATCGATGACAGACCCCGCAACTGAAAGCAGATTGCCATTAACAATGAGCCTTGACATCTACGTTCCCCGAGATGAACGTTTTGGGCATCTGAAAATGTCTGATTTCTTAGCGTATGCCCTCAAGTCAGTCGTCCAATTCCTGATACCAGAGCTCAAATCTCTGTTCGATTCAACCCCGAACGAATTCGATTCCTTTGAAGACATTATGAAGCTCTACTCCGATGGGATAAAGCTGCCCGAGAACCCAATTCTGGACGCTCTCACGAATCTCATCCCTCTTGAGCTCATCAAGGAGTTCTTCAAAACAGACGGCGAAAAGTTGCTCAAGTATCCGCTTCCTCAACTTATTGCCGGTAAGTACTTCTCTTCTAACCTGATCCCTGCATGTTAATATTCTGCACTAGATTTCCACGAGACATTAAGCGAACTTGGTGCAAATGAAATGAATGGACACAGCTGACGAATTTGCCTGGAGGAGAGACAAAGAGTTTGCGCGCCAGATGCTGGCTGGTGTCGATCCTGTTGTTATACAGAGACTCCAAGTAATCGGCAAAGAACTAACCCCTCCCTATCATTATCAATATATAAGCTGGTTTGGTTTTCAATTATCATTGTTTTCATGTTATGAATGATTGAATTGACAGGGTTTTCCTCCGAGAAGCAAACTGGACCCAGAGATTTATGGTTGTCAGATCAGTTCTATTACCGCTTCACATATACAAAAGAATCTTGATGGCCTTACAGTGGCGCAGGTATGATCCAACTAGATGCTTGTTTCTTAATGTAATTTTGATTATGTAATTATGTTAATGAAATTCAGCATTCAGAATAGAGGAATATAACATAAAAAATATAGGAAAGTAGGCATCATTACCTACAAAGTTTTGTCATCTAGGTACAGACCAAAAAAATATATATAAATAAGGCAAATATAGATATAGATCAAAATTATAGAATATAAATAAAAAATATTTAGATCTGGATTCGTCTTAAATTATCAAAAAACTTATATTCTAAGATATTTGATGCTTTCAAACAGTAATACTAATGCACTTATAAATTAATATGATATATGTGTTCAGAGTCTGGAGGAGAACAGACTCTTCATTCTAGATCATCATGACGTCTTCATGCCTTATGTTAATCGAATAAACGCTCTCTCTGCCAAGATATATGCTTCTCGCACACTTCTCTTCCTTAAGAAGGACTGCACATTAAGACCAATTGCAATCGAGCTGAGCCTACCCCCTTCAGATCAACGCCGGGAAAGTGTTAGTAAGGTGTTTACTCCCGCAGAGAAAGGCGCACAAGGAGCTCTATGGCAGCTCGCTAAAGCCTACGTGGCCGTTAATGATTCTGGTTACCATCAGCTTATCAGTCACTGGTAAAATCTAATTAGCCACCACTGGTAGAATACATGCTATGTGTAATATCATCATATTTAGGGTCCAGACTAAGTAATGGTCGGATATTTTCAGGCTCAAGACTCACGCAGTCATCGAACCATTTATCATCGCTACCAACAGACAGCTGAGTGTGTTGCATCCTGTTCACAAGCTACTGAGACCCCATTTCCGAGACACCATGAATATCAATGCGCTGGCTCGCCAAATTCTTATAAATGGTGGCGGCATTCTTGAAGAAACAGTATTTCCTGGAAAGTATAGCATGGAGATGTCTGCGGTAGCGTACAAGGACTGGAGGTTTGACGAACAAGGGTTGCCTGCAGATCTCCTTAAAAGGTAATTATAATCAATACTGTCTAAAATCTGAGCTCGATCTGTGTGTCATCCATTTGAATTTTGATCAATATATTATATGTGGCTACGGCGACAGGGGTATGGCAGTGGTGGACTCATCAATGCCCAACGGACTGAAGCTGATGATCGAAGACTACCCTTATGCTGTGGATGGATTGGAGATATGGTTCGCAATAGTATCATGGGTTAAGGAGTACCTGTCCTTGTACTACGAGAATGATGATGCAGTGAAATCCGATACAGAGCTTCAAGCATGGTGGACCGAAATCCGAAATGTTGGTCACGGAGACAAGAAGGACGAGACATGGTGGTACAGCATGGAGAGCGTGGAAGAAGTTGAAAAAACATTAGCAACAATCATATGGGTAGCCTCGGCTCTTCACGCTGCACTTAATTACGGGCAATACCCTTACGCCGGATACATGCCTGATCGGCCCACAATGAGCAGAAGGTTAATCCCGGAAGAAGGATCCCAAGAGTTCTCAGAGCTGGTGGAGAACCCGGACTTGGGTATTCTTAGAACTCTCAGTAACCAATTTCAAGCCACCCTTGGTATAGCCCTCATAGAAATCCTGTCCAGGCATTCAACAGACGAGGTATATTTGGGGCAGAGAAGCACGAGTGAATGGAGTGACGATAAACGTGTGATAGAAGCTTTTGAACGTTTTGGAACAAAGTTGAAAGAGATAGAGAAGAATATAACAGAGAGAAACCAGAATGCAGAGAAGTTGAAGAACAGGTATGGTCCGGCCAAAGTTGCGTATACTTTGCTCTATCCAAGCACCTCTGATTTGAGTCATCAGGGAGGACTCACTGGCAAAGGAATTCCCAACAGCACAGCTATTTAAGTATTAATTTGCTACAATGAAAAGTATTAATTTTTATGAATAAGGTACTAATCCATAATGTGATATGAATATCAGATCAGAGTAGGTATTGTGAAATCCATCAACCAGTGAATAAGGCATAATAGTCATCGATAATCGTCGATATGTATGTTTGGTATATCCAAAAAGATTAATATGTACCTTTCTAATTCTGTGGAGATACTCCACTGAAATAATATACGTTATATTTATATTCATTTTATCTTGTAATTCACTCTCCCATTTTTGACGTTTTGGCCTTTCTTCAAGGAGGTTGAGATCCTGATCACTGTATGTTTTTTAAATTTTTTTTCGGATGTTTTAAAAAAAATTGAAATATATGTAATGATGGTTGTAATGGCCTAATGGTTAACAACATGTGTTTTTTCCTAAGAGATCACAAGTTCAAATCCAAAGGAGTAGGATATAAATTTTACCAGTAAAATCACTGGGTGGAGAGAGTCTCGTACACCAATTTGGTTGAGAAAAAAAATATTAAAAAGAAATGTTTATAGTAAATAATGAAAAATTAAACATATAACATATAATTTGTCTTTTTATTTTTGCAAATATCTAAATAATCACCCTATAACATGGGGATATAAACATTTAAATTGAAAAAATCTATATTAGTAACACACCATATTATTAATTTGCTTTAAGAATTATTGTGAAATAAGTTGTAAATGGACATCATCAAAAGCATACTATGAAATAAGAGAAATCCACACATATGTGGTGCATGGCTATGGAAGGTAGATAACGAAGAAGTATATTGATTTGAGGAGGGTTACAATCTCTCAAATTGACAAAACAGCGAACAAATATTTATTTTTTCCTTATTAGTGTGACAATAGTATATTGATTTGAGGAGGGTTACAATCTCTCAAATTGACAAAACAGCGAACAAATATTTATTTTTTCCTTATTAGTGTGACAATTGTTGTTAACCACTTAATGATGGTTTTGTAATTACGCCATCAACTTTGTCATTTAATCTTTATAAACTTTAAAATTGAGTGGTAAAGATATCAATTTAATTTTAAAATTGTTTGAGATGTGTGGATTGTTTTACATGAAGGAGAGGAAAGCCACAACCACTTAGAAGAGCATTCCACATTACCATGGCACTAAGAGATATCAATTGAATTTTAGATGTATAAGTTGTTTGTATGGAAGAAAAGAAATACATAATAATTTGAAAACATTTTTTATCACCAATACCTATTGCATTATTTTTAACATTATTAATAATATTATCAATAATAAAAATAATGATGTAAATTTTTCTTTATGTTTTATGGAGATGGAGAATAATATACCAACAAATTTCATAGAATATGAATGTTTCTATCATGTACAACCAAAAAGTCATACTTTTAAAGATTTTATCATTAAATGATAGAGAAGAATGAATATGTAATTTTTCTAAAAGTTAAAAAAAAATGATACACATAAAACAATCATGAATTTACAATAAATTCCTTTTTAGTTAAGTTGTGATGAATATGTAATCTTTCTAAAAGTTAAAAAAAAAAAATATGATATACATAAAACAATCTTGAATTTACAATAAATTCCTTTTTTGGTTAAGTTGTGATAGATCTCCCTATCTCCTTGCCTACTTATATAATTTAATTAAAAATATTTCCAAAAGTTGGCATGGGCATTGACAACGTAGAGAAGTATTTAATTAAAAATATGTCCAAAAGTGGMAATGGGAATTGACAACGTAGAGAAGTTCATTTGGACCTTTTATTTATTGGTTTAATTTAATTAAAAATATGTCCAAAAGTTGGCATGGGAATTGACAACGTAGAGAAGTTCATTTGGACCTTTTATTTATTAGTTTTGTTGTGTGAAATGGTAAAGTAGAGAATTTCATTTGAGTTTTATTTGTTGACAGATTAGGTAAGTAACTTTATGTGTTGTTATTATGGGTGGGAACACATCATAATATTCAATTAAATAATGTATTAGAAAACTATTTTTTGGATTTTGTTGATCATTTTTAAATGAATAAAGTTTATTTTTTTTTGTGTAATAATAAAATCTAGCATTTCTAAATGATGTGAAGTCCCATGTATCAAGGGGCTAGTTTGTGCAGTTAAGGAAGGCTATCCATTGTCACTTTAATATCTTTTCCTCCCTTTTTAGATTGTTTCTTTTCCAACTCAATGGGGGGTTCCCTAAAGATAGGCTTGCTAAGGCTATAGAGTAGTTCTCTAGTTGTTTATTGGTGAATAACTACCATATTGTAAGTAATGTAAAATTGAATTTGATAAATATCGTACCCAAACAATTATCCCAGAGAACTAACTAGCACCACGATTGGGGTCTAAATTCGCCTGACAACAATAAGGGGTTACCCCTGGCAAGAAGTCTCAATTATACATCTCATTGTTTGGAATAGGGAACCCAACATAGTTACCAACTTAATGAGAACTCTACAAAGTTTTAGTTTTTTGGGGGGTCCAAATTTTTACCCCGTTTTTAAAAATGGTGCTACCGGTAGCATCCCCTCCATTTTTAGGTGGTTTTCAATGTTTTAAATTTTCCGATCCATAATGTTTCTACATTATTCTTTTAAATGCTTATTTTTCATCTATTTTCTATTTTTTTATTCAACGGTGTTTTTTAGTCATTTTTTCATGCTTCTTTCAATATTAAAAATATTTTTTACCATTTACTTTTTTGAAGTTACCATTTTTCATACAATTTTGTCTCCTTAATTAATTTATTGTTCCATACTTTTTAAATATAGTGAAAAAAATCATTTTTAACACATTGTTTACCTTTACTTCAATAAATCGAAAATAATTGTAGTTAAATAACACTATTTTTTAATATTTAGCAAAAAAATACACATTTTATAGCCATATATAATAAAAAATCTATACATTTTGGTACACTTTCCTTAAAATAACATGTCTAATAAAACATTTTAATTGAACAAAAAAAAAGGTCAAAATTTTATAAAAAATTATCATTTTTTTTCATATTTTTATACATTTGAAATAAAAAAATGACAACATTTAATAAAATTTCCCAATGTATAGTGATTCACATAGAAAAAAATGAAAAAAAAAAAAAAACAATAAAAAGATTCATCACAAAACAATAATACATCTTTTTTCTTATTTTAAAATATGAAAGTCAAAACATTACAATTATAATTCATAAAAAATTTGCAAAATTGAGCGTCCTCTTCAAAGACATCTTTAAACTAACCAACAATATCATATATCCCAAATTCATCATTCTCAACAGACACATTATCATATTCTTCGAGGTCATTTTGTGCTTCCATTGTGTCATTTTGTTCTTCCATTGGTTCTTTGATATCCGCAAGTTCTCCAAAGTGATCCTTTCCAATCATTCCTCCTAATGGTACTTGAGGTTCCTTTGACAATTTTTCCACCTTTGATTCACTAAAATCTCATTTCCTCAAGCCAACTTCTTGCATTTCATCTGGAAGAGGTGGAATAGCATTAATTCTTTGTTGAATAAAAATGCACTGCATTGGGTCACTTTCAATGGCTATGCAATTCCTTCCTTTCTGTATGCAACACATTAATGTTGTACCTAATCACCAAATACAAAATAAATAATGAAGTTAGATATTGTAAAAAGACATAAATTAAAAATAATATAAGATTGAAGTATGGTTTCATAAATATTAGATCATAATTCTTACCTGAACCTGAGAACAAATCCAAAACCCAATCTCCTTCATTTAAAAATGTATCTATAAGATAATTAATTAATTCTTGTGGTTTTTGATAAATGTTAACCATCCCTCCTTTCAAATCTTTTTCATCATATGTTAGTTTTCTAACCATAGCATTGTATACCAATATACTGCTAGGAGTCTCTCCATCCTTGGCATTGGCAAGAATAGAATTATAAGAATCATCTTTTGTCCATGTTGCAAGATGTATACTTTTAAAATCAAGTTTAAATGATTCTCTCTTAGAGCTCTAAATATTAAGCTTGTGCCCGTAACATAAATAATTGCAAATTCAATTAACTTGTGAATTAATAAAAAAAAGTTCTAATCTTAATTGTTAAACATACACTTTCAATATCTTACCAAATAAACGACATCCTTGTCTTTTCTTTCCCCTTGAAGCTTCATTGTGCTAATCTTTGTCGTGTGTCTAAATGAAATACTAGAAATATCCAAAATGATGATGTTGTAACTTCTGCAAATCCCATAACCACTTTACTGAAAGCTTGGTAAGTATAAGGCTCAGTATCATATCCAATGTTTTGGATATTATAACCATGAGGAATATCCACAATAACTAGGGAGTATTCTTTTTTAGGAACAATATTTGCAAGTTTTTCACAATCACCTAATATCACTTTATATTGAACAATGTTGAGACCATTCAAAATGTAGTGATCAAGGGTGTTAAGTACCAAAATAGATCTGAAGATAAATCTCAAAATAAACCCGCAATATCAAAAAGAATAATCCAAATCATTCACCAAAATATTGAACACAAGAAATAGTCAAAACCCTTGAGGTAAGGTAACACCATATATTATTCCTTAAGAAAGGAATGCACTCCTTGATCAATGCTTGATACATTCACAATATTCTCCACTCTACTTCATTACATTGCTTACACTTCTTTATATAGCTCTCTCTATCTCCTAGGAACCTTCTAGAGATCCTCTCACATTTATTACACCTAACTACCATAGTGAGCCTTTATTAATATAGTGGACCTAATCCACCTTACATTGAATGATCAAATCATCATATATTAAATTAATTCCACTAATAATACATAACCACATTCCCATTGGGTACCTCCCTAGGTATACTACATTCCATCCCCCATTCACATGTTTCATCCTCGAAACACGAGAAGAAACCATACAATATGACTGACTAAGAAATGTAGCCAATTGGTACCAAGTACGACCATCCATCCATCCCAATGGAAGTCGAACATGATGTCCATCTGTTCCATTGCCACCCTGATCTTGATTTGCATTATGTCAATGTTGCCATGGGATTAGTTCTCTATCCTGATGTCTTCTTGAAGTGCTAGTAGGCCTCCATGCACCTCTTGAATGGTTTCCTTTATGGTTCCTTGCTGGTGCATAAATGTGTTGATGCACACGCCCTTGCCTTGATGACTATTGTTGCTCTATATGATGTGGATGACGATATACAAAAATTGTAGGAAACTATTCTTTTTTCTTCAAATCTGCAACACTATGTGCCTTTGAGTCAATGACCTCCTTAGCTTCCTGATTATGTCCTTCCTGTAGTTTTTCTTCATCTCCTTCTATAGACTCTCCCTCTGATTCAAATTCAGACTCTATAATAACTTCTTTATTCGCCACTTTGGGCCCATCTTTCTTACTAAGAGACACTTCCTGCAAAGTTATTTTCTTCTTCTTGTACCACAACTTCAAAAACTTCTTTTGCATATTAATATTATTGATACCCAATGATTCTATCCAAGGATATCCCAAAACAATATCCACTTCATCCATATCCATAACATAAAAATCTGAATGCAACACATATTTATCCATGGTAATCTTCAAATCTTTAACAATTTGAACATTTTCACCCTCAACCTATGTGCTTTGAACATTCTTTACTAGAACTTGCAATCTATCAACCAACTGAACATTGATAAAATTTTGTTAGAAACTGGGGCTAATAGAAACAATGATATTTTCTTTATGAATACAACCATGAACTTGTAATATAGATTTTCCACCTAAAAAAAAACCCTTGGTGCTCTCTTCCTCCTTACACTTTGTATGAGACCACCTATCTAAGAATAATTTTTCAAATTCTTCATCAGAGAGTGTCATTATTTGGGAATGCGCCACCTTGTAAGTGTAAACTAACCAAACCTCTCCAATTCTCTTCATATGCTAATTTATCTTCTTTTATAAAATTTTCAATACTTGGGCCATCATATTTTCCAGTAAAATACAAATACATCTTGGAATAAATCTTCAATAAAAACTAAAGTGTAAAAATAACTCAATGTGCAAATCGCGTGGTTTTTTTTGCAAAAACCTTGAAAAACTACTGAATTTAAAATGTGCATAACTTTACTTCTCGGAATCCTAACAAATCTAAACATTAAAACTATGAAAATCAAAACATTTACAATTATTCTTATTCTTATTTTAAAATATGAAAATCAAAACATTACAATTATAACTCATAAAAAAATTTGCAAAATTGAGCATCCTCTTCAAAGACATCTTTAAACTAACCAACAATATCATATATCCCAAATTCATCATTCTCAACAAACACATTATCATATTCTTCGACGTCATTTTGTGCTTCCATTGTGTCATTTTGTTCTTCCATTGGTTCTTTGATATCTACAAGTTCTCCAAAGTGACCATTTCCAATCATTCCTCCTAATGTTACTTGAGGTTCCTTTGATAATTTTTCCACCTTTGATTCACTAAAATCTCCTTTCCTCAAGCCAACTTCTTGCATTTCATCTGGAAGAGGTGGAATAGTATTAATTCTTTGTTGAATAAAAATGCACTGCATTGGGTCACTTTCAATGGCTATGCAATTCCTTCCTTTCTATAGGCAACACATTAATGTTGTACCTAATCACCAAATACAAAATAAATAATGAAGTTAGATATTGTAAAAAGACATAAATTAAAAATAGTATAAGATTGAAGTATGATTTCATAAATATTAGATCATAATTCTTACCTGAACCTGAGAACAAATCCAAAACCCAATTTCCTTCATTTAAAAATGTATCTATAAGATAATTAGTTAATTCTTGTGGTTTTTGATAAATGTTAACCATCTCTCCTTTCAAATCTTTTTCCTCATATGTTAGTTTTCTAACCATAGCATTGTATACCAATATACTGCTAGGAGTCTCTCCATCCTTTGCATTTGCTAGAATAGAATTATAAGAATCATCTTTTGTCCATGTTGCAAGATGTATACTTTCAAAATCAAGTTTAAATGATTCTCTCTTAGAGCTCTAAATATTAGGCTTGTGCCCGTAACATAAATAATTGCAAATTCAATTAACTTGTGAATTAATAAAAAAAAGTTCTAATCTTAATTGTTAAACATACACTTTCAATATCTTACCAAATAAACGACATCCTTGTCTTTTCTTTCCCCTTGAAGCTTCATTGTGCTAATCTTTATCGTGTGTATAAATGAAATACTAAAAATATCCAAAATGATGATGTTGTAACTTCTGCAAATCCCATAACCACTTTACTGAAAGCTTGGTAAGTATAAGGCTTAGTATCATATCCAATGTTTTGGATATTATAACCATGAGGAATATCCACAATAGCTTGGGAGTATTCTTTTTTAGGAACAATATTTGCAATTTTTTTTCAGTCACCTAATATCACTTTATATTGAACAATGTTGAGACCATTCAAAATGTAGTGATTAAGGGTGTTAAGTACCAGAATAGATCTGAAGATAAATCTCAAAATAAACCCACAATAACTAAAAGAATAATCCAAATCATTCACCAAAATATTGAACACAAGAAATAGTCAAAACCCTTGAAATAGGGTAACACCATATATTATTCCTTAAGGAAGGAATGGACTCCTTGATCAATGCTTGATACGTTCACAATATTTTCCACTCTGCTTCATTACATTACTTACACTTCTTTATATAACTCTCTCTATCTCCTAGGAACCTTCTAGATATCCTCTCACATTTATTACACCTAACTACCATAGTGAGCCTTTATTAATATAGTGGACCTAATCCACCTTACATTGAATGATCAAATCATCATATATTAAATTAATTCCACTAATAATACATAACCACATTCCCATTGGGTACCTCCCTAGGTATACTACATTCCATCCCCCATTCACATGTTTCATCCTCGAAACACGAGAAGAAACCATACAATATGACTGACTAAGAAATGTAGCCAATTGGTACCAAGTACGACCATCCATCCATCCCAATGGAAGTCGAACATGATGTCCATCTGTTCCATTGCCACCCTGATCTTGATTTGCATTATGTCAATGTTGCCATGGGATTAGTTCTCTATCCTGATGTCTTCTTGAAGTGCTAGTAGGCCTCCATGCACCTCTTGAATGGTTTCCTTTATGGTTCCTTGCTGGTGCATAAATGTGTTGATGCACACGCCCTTGCCTTGATGACTATTGTTGCTCTATATGATGTGGATGACGATATACAAAAATTGTAGGAAACTATTCTTTTTTCTTCAAATCTGCAACACTATGTGCCTTTGAGTCAATGACCTCCTTAGCTTCCTGATTATGTCCTTCCTGTAGTTTTTCTTCATCTCCTTCTATAGACTCTCCCTCTGATTCAAATTCAGACTCTATAATAACTTCTTTATTCGCCACTTTGGGCCCATCTTTCTTACTAAGAGACACTTCCTGCAAAGTTATTTTCTTCTTCTTGTACCACAACTTCAAAAACTTCTTTTGCATATTAATATTATTGATACCCAATGATTCTATCCAAGGATATCCCAAAACAATATCCACTTCATCCATATCCATAACATAAAAATCTGAATGCAACACATATTTATCCATGGTAATCTTCAAATCTTTAACAATTTGAACATTTTCACCCTCAACCTGTGTGCTTTGAACATTCTTTACTGGAACTTGCAATCTATTAACCAACTGAACATTGATAAAATTTTGTTAGAAACTGGGGCTAATAGAAACAATGATATTTTCTTTATGAATACAACCATGAACTTGTAATATAGATTTTCCACCTAAAAATAAACCCTTGGTGCTCTCTTCCTCCTTACACTTTGTATGAGACCACCTATCTAAGAATAATTTTTCAAATTCTTCATCAGAGAGTGTCATTATTTGGGAATGCATCACCTTGTAAGTGTAAACTGACCAAACCTCTCTAATTCTCTTCATATGCTAACTTATCTTCTTTTATAAAATTTTCAATACTTGGGCCATCATATTTTCCAGTAAAATACAAATACATCTTGGAATAAATCTTCAATAAAAACTAAAGTGTAAAAATAACTCAATGTGCAAATCGCGTGGCTTTTTTTGGAAAAACCTTGAAAAACTACTGAATTTAAAATGTGCATAACTTTACTTCCCAGAATCCATTTCCGCCGATTTATTTTTTGAAATTGGGTATTTTTCCAAGAGAAATTCAAATATCCAATTTGTTTGGCCAAATTCTACACAGAAAGTTTCAGATCTGAACCTGAAGTGTGCCACCCTCTCTTTTTTTTCCTAGAAAAAAATATACAAAAAGAGCAAAACATTATTCCCTTCTTTGGCCAAGGAAAGTGCTTTGATACCTATTGTTAAGTACCTAAATAGATCCGAAGACAAATCTCATAACAAACCCACAATATCAACAAGAATAATCCAAACCATTCACCAAAATATTGAACACCAGAAATAGTCAAAACCCTTGATGTAGGGTAACACCGTATATTATTCCTTAAGGAAGGAATGCACTTCTCAAGAAATGCTTGATAAATTCACAATATTCTTCACTCTGCTTCATTACATTGCTTACACTTCTTTATATCTCTCTCTCTCTATCACCTATGAACCTTCTAGAGACCATTCTTACATTTATTACATTTAACTACCATAGTGGGCCTTTATTAATATAGTGGACCTAGTCAACCTTACATTGAATGACCAAATTCTCATATATTAAATGAATTCCACTAATAATACATAACCACATTCCCAATGGGTACCTCCCTAGGTA
>JASDQU010200182.1:8565-19171 GCA_032191745.1 Picea mariana
ATATATATATATAACAACCAACCTATATTCATTTAACTCCGAAAGCGCCATCAAATCTTTCAAGGCACAAATCTTTTTTAATGTGCAAAACTTAAGGAAAGGTTAAAGATTTGCACCTAGAAAGATTTAATATATTTAGAAAGTTGATAAATCTAGAATTAAATAGGTTTAGGTTAGTATATAAGATAAGGCACATTCATAAACATAAACATGTAGGATAAAATATGGACATATTTTACATGATATTTATGTAAAACTCTTTAACATTAATATAATATAATTGTAAGAATTAAATATATACATTATATCATCATTATGATTGATTACAATATCGTTAAAATTATAAAATAAAAATTTAATAATTTAAAATTTTTGATAAACAAAATTTATTTTTTCTTTAAATCATTTCAATAAAAATTATAAAATAAAAATTTAATAATTTAAAAGTTTTGATAAACAAAATTTATTTTCTCTTTAAATCATTTCAAACTCATTTAATTTAACAATTTAAAGTTTTATATTCATTTAAGTTAAACTTAAATAATTAGATAAAAAACAAATAAAACTCTTTAACATTAATATAATTGTAAGAATTAAATATATATACACATTATATCATCATTATGATTGATTACCGTATATAAAATAATCTCCTTCGTTAAAATAATTAAATAATAATTATAAAATAAAAATTAAATAATTTAAAATTTTTGATAAACAAAATTTATTTTTTGTTTAAATCCTTTCAAACTTATTTAATTTAATAATTTAAAGTTTTATATTCATTAAAATTAAAATTAAACTTAAATAGTTAAATAAAAAACAAACATTTTAAAAGATTAAAAAAGACAACAGTTACGTGTACAAATCATTTCAAACTCGATTATTTAATAATTTAAAATTTTATATTCATTGAATTTAAACTTAAATAACTAAATCAAAAACAAACATTTTAAAAGAATAAAAAAATGACAATAATTACTTATACAATGGTGTACAACAACATCCATCTAAACATACAAAGACATTCCTATCATACCCATGCCATTATCCAAATATAATGTCATTTCATTTTTTTTTTGTGGGCATGTTTATCCTTTTTTGTTGTGGGGATGTTTATCCTTTTTTTTTGGTTTGAAGAGGTTCATTGGATAATGGAAATCCACTAAATGTGTCCTTCCGTTCTTTATTTTGGTGGGGGCACATTCTTGTTTAAACGCGTTCATGTCCTTTTTCTCTTTACTTTGGCGGGGAAACTATTTTTTCTTCCTAAGGGTAGATTTCATCCAAAATATTAGAGAATTTGGGTTGGGTAGTTGTAGTAAATTCTTACTTATTTTAATTTTTAAATAAAATAAATAATAATAATAATAATAATCAATTTTTAAGGTCATGGACAAGTTACACCAAATTGGTGTATGAGACCCTCTTGTTTCTCAGACAAGGGACTCCATTCGTCCAACAATTTGACTAGTAAAGTCTACGAAGATATACATACCCTACTCCCCTTTGGATTTGAACTTGTGACCTCTTAGGAGGAAACACATGTTCTTAACCATTAGGCCCACTCAAACTATATAAATATAAAATAATAAAATATAAATATAAGAACAAATTTAATTTAATAAAAAAATCATAGAAGAATAGTTACAGCATGAGCACTATTGGCTCGGCTTACAACTTTGGCAGAGTCAAACGACTAGCCTCACCTCACCAAAACACTCATGAATAGATCAGTCACCACAAGACTCTCTACCGCAACCATCTCCACAACCACCTGCGGTGCACCTCAAACTTGCCCTCAACTGCAAACTTGTTGTCTCTTCGTTTCCACAGACTTCACCAATTTCGGTTTTGTCTCACACATGCCTCCAACAGACTTGCAGTTCCATTCTTATCCAAAATATGCCCAAGAAAAATTTACCCAGCTCTATCCGTCCAACCCTCCTCCTCAATGCAGCACAAGTCCTCCTAGAGTGGAGCGACTTGGTTCCTTAAGGGAGCTCTTCCTCTTCATCTTCATGATAATCGCAGAGCTCTCCTTGTCTCTTTGTCTTGCCAAATTTGCCTCTTTTGGTTGTGCACCCCTTGCTCTTATATGGAATTTAAGAGTCACTTGTGAAAAACATCGCGTCTCTTCAGTGCGTCGTGCCCCTTCGTAATCTCACACTCAACTGAACATCACACCCATCCGTGGACCCAATCGCCCATTCAAGTCTTGTGCATCCATCAACCATTCATTTCTTCGACTGATGTGCCCCATCCTTGGGCATCCCTCATGCTAGCGTGCCCCATCTTTCAAATTGACTCGTCCTCTTGGGTGCACACGCCCCTTAGGTGAGTCAGGCCAACTCTCCTAAGTGCCCCCCCCCATGCCTTAGCCAATTTTTCGATTGGTAGAGCGTCCAAGTCTTTCCCTCAACTCTTCATCAAGTCATTTGTCGTTTGACTGGCGTTGCAAGACAACTTGGGTGGAATCGTCCCTTGGCACGTCGCACACCCAAGGAATCCCAACTCTTCGCTATATGACGGTGTTTGTCTTCTCATTTGCACCGAGTGTCTTTCCTGCCTGATTCAAACTGTGGTGGAAGTGTGAATGCTCGAGCTAAGATCCCAAGGCCTTACATTCTCCCCCACCTCAAGTCGTTGTTGTCCTCCACAACATCCACAAAATCTGTGATCCCCAAGTCTTTTCCCAAACTCATGCCTCCACTGCAACTAAGTTTATTGGAAACCCCAAGTTTCGTGCCAACTGGAAACCCCAAATTATGCCAAAGTGGAAACCCCAAGTTTCCACAAACCAAACTGTACTGCACCCAAATCCCCACGATCTACTACATGAGTCCATGAGATCGCTTCATCCAATTCCAAGGATGAAAGTCACCCAACTTTTATGCACTATCTCGCTACGATGTTGTTCTTATTGTTGTTGAGTTCCGCTGGTGTTGCCGCTGCCTGCTACAACTAACTATTGCCCACTTCACTTCAAAATTCCGCATAAGTGTTGAACTCCTGGACCCTGCTGGTGCACCCATACTTCAAAAAATTCTGTCATGTCTTCGCACATTGCACGTCTCAAGTCCTGCACTAGTCAGGTGATCAATCCAATTGTCACGTCTAAGTCTTGAGTTGTGCCTTCCCATGCCTAAACTTAGTCTTTTATGTCACATCTTCGTCACTCTGTGCAACTCCAAAGACTAAGGCAAGTGTCCATCCTTTCTTCACCGTTGCTGCCATCATTTGATCTTCGTCAATTAGATTCTCCATAATGTCTAAGTGTTGCACTTCGAACCTACTGGTGTGTCCATACTATTGACCCCCTTTTCTTTTTGTTGTTCTCTCTCAAGCCATGAATTATTTGAGTGGCCAGTCCAACCATCACACCCCTTGAGTCTGCACACCCTTATGCAAAAACTAGTCACTTTCTTCTGTGATTCGGTCCATTTGTGCAATGATCTCAAACCAAGGAAAGGTCACCCCTTACCTTGCTACACTATGAAGTCACCCTAAAGTGAAGTCTTCTGCAACAACTCGACTCCACTGTCCTCCTCATGGCACCGTTACCCAATCTCCCCCAATAAATGTACATCCAGAATGTCTTTGCTTCACTACCTCATCACTAGGCCATGATGTTGCGTCTTCCTCTTTATGCCTTGGAATGGTTAGGCTTCAACCATGTCTGCACAAGTCCACGACTCACCTCCTTTCATCAAGTCACCTCAACGCAACTCAACACATGTGATGAGTGTGGCCAATAGACCTACACTCCTCAAACATCCCAACGAACTGTACAAAGCGCTCCAAGTAGGATGAGTCACCACAAAGAACTTCCATGCCTTAGGCATGTCTGAACCAATACTTTTTCCAAATCCAACCAACGACCCTCGCCGAATCTTTGAGCCATCACATAATCAACTATAAGTAACCAAGGCATGCTCTACCTCATCCAATGTCCCATACCAAAGGTGAGTGAACACCACCCAAGTCACTTGGTTTGCGTTCATCCCATTCAGGTTGACTGCCAACAATTCTTGGTCGATTCCTTTGTTGAATCCATCCATCTCTTGTAATGAAACTACCATGCCCTTTTGCAAGTGTCTAAACTTTGGCACTGTCGTTGCAAATATCAAGTCATTGCATGACCCAACAAATCTAGCCAAGGCACCAAACACTAGGGCGCCTCACCCAACCTCTCAAACTCGACACAAAGAGACTTCACTGCCCACTTCACAACACCGACCTTTCCAATGCACCTCATCAAATAGTTAGGAAGATTCCTCAAGACACCTCCATGGCTGCATCCAAATCTACCTAAGTCCACCATAGGACTCGTCCAAGAAGGTCGTATTAATCTCTCCACATGTTCACCCCACCAAGGAATCCCAAATTGCTACAAGAATTGTTCGAATCTGCAACAATTGAGTCACCCTCAAGTTTGTTAATTTTCACCATAGAAATAGAATGCACTTGAACCAACACCAAGTCTTCTGTCTTCCCTTCAAAGAAATCACTGATATACTTGGAAAATGCAAGAACTCAAGCCAACCATACCTTTCCAATGTCATTGTTCATTGAAACCATGTTCTAAGTTTGTTTTCTTGGACCTCCACTTTCCCAAGAAATCGAACCTTTGCATGAACTCACCTCAACCACTGTTTGTTGCAATACAAGGTTGAGTCCATTCATCCACTTTTGCAGTTAGATATGCGAAAATTCTTGCAATGAATCCTGCATTCATCCTCCTTGTCCAAGTGCCCCACTCACCAACGAAATTTGTGCTTGGTCTCTCCAAGGTGTGCACAATGGGCCCAACACTGAATGTCGTCATGGATCAAACCAACTAAGTTTGTATTTGTGATCACTTCTTCGGTTATATTTGTGACAAGTCGTGTAATGATCCTCCATTCAAATACATTGCCCAAGTGATTGGTTCTCCCAACAAACTTTGCACTTGGTCTCTCCAAGGTGTGCACAATAGGTCCAACATTGAATTCTATGACAAATCAAACCAACCAAGTCCACCTCTGTGATCAAGTCTGCAACAAGTTATATGATGAGCTATGCGCTCACCCACCCTATCCAAGTGCTTTGTTTCACCACAACTCTACTCTCAATCTGGA
Source organism: Picea mariana (assembly GCA_032191745.1). NCBI lineage: Eukaryota > Viridiplantae > Streptophyta > Pinopsida > Pinales > Pinaceae > Picea > Picea mariana. Next base: position 13,686 of record JASDQU010200182.1, read on the forward strand.
CAAGGTGTGCACCCAACTCAACTTTCCCATCGCACTATCAAACAAACCTCTATTGTAAGTCTAATGCAAAGTCTATGATGAACAAGTTCGTTGCACCGAACCATTCACCAAGTCTATGAACATTCCCACTAAATTGCCTTTGCAATGAACAACCTTCTCAACAAGTGTGCCCCACCACAACTGTTTTCACTGCAAGAGTGGTGAAGAGCACCACACTGCTCTAATACCATCTATTGTCAATATAGTGGTGAAGAGCTCCCCAACCCTTCTCCAAAATCTGCAATGAATCCACTACAATACCATCTGTCACATCCCCATGGTGTTCCTTGCGATCATGCACCTCTTGAGGGCATGTGACACAATGACGTTTAACACTTGGCTACTTGGAAATACTAAGGTTACTTCATCCAAACTACGCCTCTTCACTTAGAGCATACCCATATTTCGTTCTAGGCTACCGACGAGTCACACTCCTACTCTAGTGCAACTATTGTATACTTAGACATTTATTAGTTGCTTTAACACATAGTCATTTTTAAGCATACATCAAATAATATGAGAAGCCAAGAGAACAAAAATGAAACAAATAAGAGAAACAAAAATATAGTGTGGGAGGCACAAACTGTGCCTAATACTCTGCTAAGTCTTTGTTGTAGAAGAAAAATTACAACATGAGTACTATTACAACTTCGACAAAGTCAAACGACTCACCTCACCTCACCAAGACACTCATGAACAAATCCATCACCACAAGACTCTATGTTGCAACCATCTTCACAACTACTTGCGGTGCACCTTAGACGTGCCCTCAACCACAGACTTGTTGTCACTTTGTTTCCGTAGACTTTGCCTCTTCATTTCCATAGACTTCACCAATTTTGGTTCTGTATCACACATGCCTCCAACAGACCTATGTTTCTAGACTTATCCAAAATATTCCCAAGAGTAATTCTCCAAGATCTATCCGTCAATCCCTCCTTCTCAAGGAAACAAAAGTCCTCCCAGCGTGGAGTGACTTGGCTCCTTAAGGGATCTCTTCCTCTTCATTTGCCTTAGAATCACAGATCTCTCCTTGTCTCTTTGTCTTTCCAAACTTGCCTCTTTTGGTAGTGTGCTCCTTGCTCTTATATGGACTTCAAGAGTCACTAGTGTGAAACATCGTGTCTCTTCAGTGTGTCGCGCCCCTTTCCAATCTCACACTCAATTGATCATCATGCCCATCCATGGACCCAATGCGCCCATCCAAGTCTCATGTGTCCATCAATGATTCATTTCTTGGACTGACACGCTTGATCGTGCTCCTTATGCCAGCGTGCTCCATCTGTTGAATTGACTCATCCTCTTGGGTGCGCATGCCCCTTAGGTGAATCATGCCAACTCTTCTAAGTGCACCGGCCATGCTTTAACCAATTCGATCGTTGATGGAACACCCAAGTCTTGCCCTCAACTCTTCATCAAGTCATTCATCATTTGACTTGCATTACAAGGAAACTTGGGTGGAGTCGTCTCTTGGCACGTTGCACGCCCAAAGAACCACAACTCTCTGCTATATGAAGATGTATGTCTCCTCATTTGTACCGAACATCTTTCCTGCCTGATTTGAACTTTTGTGGAAGTGTGCACGCTCGAGCTAAGCTCCCAAGGCCTTACAATAATCGTAATTAAACTTACAAATATATGTATATATGCATTAATGGTTATTGAACATCTCATGAAATAATGAAATCTAAATACCCATCTCATGACACTAATGAAATCTCAAGGAAGAATGTAAAGGAGAGATAAGGATTATCTTAGAGGAGTAATGAAATATTAAGGAACACATTGAATGGGATAGAAGGCCTATGTCGGGAGTAATGAAATCTGGAAGTCTTGACTAAAAGAAAATTGTAAATGTTGGTCTAAGTGTAAAAATTTCAATACAAATTAAGTATTTCCTGCGATTCTCCTGATCTAACAATTATATGCCACTGTTAAATACATAATCGCTTCTACTAATAATCTTGTGGAAATTAAACCACGATCACAAAGTGAAATATCAAGAACACATAACACATAAGTTTTACCGGGAAAGCGTAAAGCTAAAAACCCCACTATCATATATTATCTATATCATGGATCATGAAACAATCTCATACAAAACTCTAATCCAAGATCTCTCAGTACAATACAATCGTCTCACACTTTCATACAAAAAACTCAGCAAATACATGTGCCAATTCTTTGTGTCCAGACAACCTGCCTCATCTGCACAATCCCTGCAATTAGAATTCTCTCAATGAATTCAAATTGCCTAGTTTGCACATGCTCATGAGCATATCCACTGCATGTGTGATTGCATGAGTGCACTTCACTCAAATCACAACTGATAGCCAAAATGTCCCTTTCACCTGTTATCTCAACTGGGTCTCCACTGGATCTGACATGCATGTAGTTAACCGTGGTGAATCTTCAGTTGCATGTGAGTTCACTGATTGTGAATTAATGAATAATTAATTCATTGAACTCTCACTAGTGCAATTTTAGTTACAGCTAGTACAACTGAGCTTAACTCACTTAACTACACTTATAATTCTGTTACAATTCCAACTCACTCAGTTATAAATGAGATAATAGATTAATATTTATTGTCCAATTTATTTAAAGGAAAAGTAAATTAGACACATGTTTCTTGTTGACTTTTCAACACTCCCTCTCAACAAGAAAGGGATTATCCTTCACCCCAATCCTGTCTCTATGATATTCAAATTTTCTCCTGGTGAGCGCCTTCGTTAGAATGTCTGCATCCTAATCTTCCGTAGGAATGTATTGAAGCAACATGATCTTCCGCTAAACACAATCTCTGAGATGATGATACCGGATATCTATATGCTTAGATCTATCATGAAACACATGATTAATCGAGAGTTTAATGCAACTCTGATTATCACAATTTATCACTGTCGGATCTAAATGAGAACCAAACAAACCAACCAAGATCTTTCTCATCTAGATAGCCTCACATGCAGCTTGACTCGTTGCCATGTATTACGCTTTCGCTGAACTAAGTGCCATGGATCTCTGTTTCCTACTGTACCAAGAAACAACTGTAGATCCGATACTAAAGATCCCCCCTGATGTGATCTTTCTGTCCGTTGGGCTGCCCGCCCAATCTGCATCCATGAAGCCATGCAACTTCACCTCATCCGTCTGCCTGTACTATAATCCATACTCATATGTGCCCTTCAGATATCTCAGGACATGCTTACCCTCCTTCCAAAAGAGTTTGGTAGGCTTAACCATCACTTGACTTAGCTGGTTAACCACATAGCAAATGTCCGGTCTCGTGTTCACTAAATACATTAGCAAACCTACTAACTGTTGATATACAATAGCATCCACTACCTCTCTAGAAGTAACATCCTCTTTCCTCCAGTTTCCTAGAAGAGGAGTATCCATGGGTTTGCAGCCCTCCATGTGAAACTTACCTAGTATCTCCCTTGCATACTTGCCTTGAGACACAAAAAGTTCACCATCTTGCTACCATATTTCCAATCCAAGGAAATAATGAAGAAGGCCCAAATCCTTCATCTCGAACTCCTTTGCAAGGTCATCCTTGCATGAGTGTATCAGTTGCTCATCACCAGTCAATATTAAATCATAAACATAAAGAACAATGATTAAGAGCTTACCCTCCACCACAATTTGGTATAGGTGTGCATCCACTTCACATTTGGTGAAGCCCAATTCGGTGAAATAGCTGTCTATCCGAGTGTACCAAGCACGGGGTGCTTGCTTTAGCCCATAAAGTGTTCTCTTGAGTCTGCACACACGCAACTCCCCGTTAAAGTTCTCAAAACCTTTTGGCTATTCAATGTACACTTCTTCCTCAATGATCCCATTGAGAAACACAATTTTTACATCCATCTGATGAATGAGCCAGCCCATCTACGCTGAGAGTGTAAGGATGGATCTTATGGAAGAGTACCTTGCGACAGGTGCAAAGGTCTCATCATAATTTATCCCCTCGATCTGTGAGAAGCCTCGGGCCACAAACCTGGCCTTGTATTTCTCCACACTCCCATCAACAACTTTCTTTACCTTGTAGATCCATCTCAAACCTACCACTGATTTTTCGACCGGTCTTGGGAAAATTTCCCATGCACTGTTTTTGACAATGGAGTCATACTCCTCCACCATAGCATCAACCCAAGTGGGCTCCTGCACTTCTTTCTGAAAGGAAGATGGTTCAGTTACAATACATTTTCTCATGAGAGCCATGTATCCAACAAATCGATCAGGAGACTATCTCTGTCTGCGCTGTGAAGTAGGGGCTCCTACATTCTGTGCAACATCTAGTCTCAATTTTTCAGCTTCCATGGTGCGTTTTCTACCATTTTTGATGGATGGCTCTGCTTGAGTGGTTTCCTCCACTCCATGAACCTCCTCATGTGGCTGATCCACATCTTGAGACTCATCTTTGGGAGCCAACAGTTCCTCTTCTGCATGCAAGTCTATCTCCCTCTCAAGCGACAACCGCATGGCTTTCCCCTCATCGAATTTTATATCCCGTCACATAACAATAATCTTACTATTAGGAAAATGCACATGATAATTATGGGGTGTTTCTATGTACCCCACAAATATCCCAACTTCAGCAGTCGGTTCCATCTTCTTCCTGGAATCCTTGGTCACATGCACATAAACAGATGAACCAATTTTTTTAAAATGAGAAACATCAGGTTTCTTACCAGTGAAAGCTTCTTCAGGTGTACTCATGCCAAGTATTCTATGAGGAAAACATTTTTTCACATAAACCACAGTATTGCATGCTTCTTCCCACAAATGCATTGGTAGGCCCTGATCATGCAACATCGCTCGTGCTGCACCCACAATCATTCTGTTCTTTCTCTCCATGACCCCATTTTGTTGTGGGTTATAAGGCACTATGAGTTCTCTTCAAAGTCCTTCTCTGTTGCAGAAGTATTTGAATTCGTTAGAGATGTATTCTACACCATTATCGCCCCTTAGAGCCTTCACTTGCTTCCCCGACTCTTTCTCCACCAATGCTTTAAACTCACAGAACTTTGAGAATGTTTGATCCTTATTCTGCATGAAGAATATCCAGCATTTACGAGAAAAGTCATCAACAAAAATAACATAATACCTATGTTTTTCTGTTGAAGCAACCGATAATGGTCCACACACGTCTGTGTGAATTCTCTCCAGGATCACCGAAGCATGGTTCTCCTTTTCATGAAAGGTGGACTTTATATACTTCCCCAGGGTGCACCCCTTGCATTAATCTAATTGAGCAAGTGTTCCCCTTGGAAGTCCAGTAGATATTTGCTGCATGATCTTCAAGGCTCCATGATGAAGATGGCCTAATCGCCTGTGCCATAATTTGCCCTCATCCCGGCTCACCACTTTTTTTGCCTTGCCCATCATGGCACCGCAACCATCTACCTCCAACATGTAGAGATTATTAACTCGAATCCCTATCTTCT
>JASDQU010200184.1:0-12960 GCA_032191745.1 Picea mariana
CAACTACAAGAAAACTTGTTCATTGATCACAAACCTATAATTCTTTTTTACAGGAACCAATTGGCTGAGAAGGAAATGCAAGCTTTCCCTCTAGACTTTTCCTTTTGCAAACATGAATAGTTGTTGACCTCTTTTTTCCTGCTACATGGTCAAGACTTGGATATTTGTTTTGATCTGGATGGAACTTAGGTTGGAATCTGTATCACTCCCATTTCTCCAGCTGCATCTTATTTTCTTTGAGAACATGTGCTCTACTTCTTGCGAAAACAAGTGAAGTTCCTCATTGGTCTGGTGTTGTCAAATCCTGGTAGTCCCTCCTCTTCTTCCTTTTATAATATTTCTAGGCGATTTTCCTTGAAGTGTGATGATGAGACAAAAATTTTGTTATCTCTGTCTCATTCAGTTCTTCCCACTTGAAAGGAAATTTCATTCATTAAGTATCTAGGGTTTAGTTAGTTCTTTGAGCTCTAATGATCTACATCCTGCCTTCAACTTATAATGTCCCACGTGCCCTTTGGTAGATATTCCTTTAATTCCTATAACCTATGATCCTCTTCTATCTTTAGCTTCTACCCTTATCTCTTCTTACTACATTGATATCTCGAAACTTGAAAAGCCACAAACAATTATTAGCTCATGTACCAAAATAACTAAATTTATCTAGATTTGTCCAATGTCTATATAAGATTCCTTGTACAGTAATTTACTTCTCTCATGTCATAGCTATTTCATACGTGTGAGATGACTGGTTGGATGATACGTGTATCACGATAGTCATGTCACTTATCATCAACAAGTGGGTTGGCAACACAGTTGTGTTGTAAGAAGGTTTGTGGGAATAGGTATAGGTTTGTGGAACTTATACCAACTTGCAGAACTTTAAATGAAGTCGATGAGTGGCGACTCATATGTTTTGCAGAGAATTTACCAAGTAGATTTGTGGGTCATGGGGTTTTGGGGTCATGGGTTTTTATGTATTATCACTCTACCAGGAGGAAAGTCACGTGAGGTCTACTTCACAAATTATTCTACATGGTCTGTAGGTCATGGGTTTGCAGATAAATCTTCAATCATCTTGGTGATATTAATTAGGTTTTACCTACAACAATGTTTCAACATGCTTTTAGGGCATTTCAACGACATAATGTTTGCGGTGCAGGTTTGGATTGAACTTTTGGGTGTGATTGACTCCTTGATGGATAAAACTGTGAAGGCAAGTATAAAAAAGGGTTGGATCCACTATGGTGGCATTCGTAGAGGAAAATTTCATAGGATTTGGGTTTACATGGTCTGTGGGTTTGTATAGGATCATTGTTCGAAGTTCTTCGGTGACTTTCACAAGCTTCTTTGTCCACAATAAGAAATGGTCACATATGTGGTTCGTGTGTTGTGGTAACATGAGCATGGAGGTTTTATAAAGTTTAAAAAATGGCAACATCCTTGTAGCCATGAACCAATGACAATGGTATACATTTTCCATGTTCATGGTTCTCTTGAGCATGTGGGAATATTTTCCCTTTGTTCAATTTGCACGGTTATATTCTTGTTCATGACGGTGCCATTGATATTAGATATACATAATTAAATTTATCATATCCTTTTAGAGGCTATTTATTCTTCGTTTGTAAGTGAATACTCCAAGCTATCAAGTTCCTCTTTACATTGTTCATAGTTTCTCCAYGTCCTGTGTAGACAAAGGAAAATATGAGCACATGTTTAATAAATATTCACATGTTTTTCTTTCAAAACCAYAATCCCTATTTATTGTRATAATAAATCAAAGAAATATTATCAATTAATTCAATTGAGTTCTATTTCATTCCAATTGAAATCATATCTATATGATATCAATAACATAACATTTCCCTTGTTTTACTCGGTTAGATATTCATGTCGTAACCCTAACCTTTTATTGTTGCTTGAATGCATGTTGTTATAATAATTAGATGTAATGAGATTAGAGAAGGTTCCCAGAAAAGGAGACCTGTGACCTCATCATAGAGATTGTTTACCGCCTAGAGGAGAGTATCATATTTATAATGCACATGAAGAAAATGTGGGTTAATGATATGTATCCCTTCCTCAACAAGTTCCACATATAAAAAAATTATGATTAAAAAAATGAAAAAATCCCCCCCTTCTCCTATAGATTATTCGAAAGATCATAGATGAAGCGGTGAATTTATATGATTATAAGGGTCAGTCCCACGCATTCCCTTCTTATGGTTTAACTGATGAAAATTGATTTAGAGGAAATCCATACAATAGTCATCTGAATCCAAGAGAATTTGAGAACATGATATGTGGGTGGAACAGGATGAATCCGTCTAGTGGAGAGAAACATGTTGCATATTGAAGTATTATAAATTTCAAATTTTTAATCACCAAGTTCAAACATCCTGATAGTGAGAACATTTCCATTTCTTCCAGATTAAATATTTGAGAGACTAGTTTTGAGTTATTTCCACAATTTGGTTTGTATATTCTTCCCCCCCATGGAGTTTTTGGTTATGGAAATATCCTAGTATTTCATAAGAAATGTAGGTCAAATTGGTTGGATCTGAAAGGAGGCGTGTCATCGTGAAGGAATATGCCACTTTATTAGCCTCATATAACCAATGAGAGATCTCACAGTTGATCAAGCTATTGTTAGAATACAAACATCATTCAATCATAAACAAGGTTACAACTGAAATAATCTCAAAGGTATCTTTTTAGAATGAGGGAATGTACATAAATACTTGAGACATCGGTGTATATTCCACAAAATTTTCTTCAAGGATCATTGTTTCCCAATTTCTCATAGTTTTATCTGGGTAGGTCAGGGAAGGCTAGGCAAGGTAGGATTAGATGTAGGTTAAGCATTCACATGTAGGATAGATTAGGGGCCCCGATTATTTTGTCTCATAAGAGAACTAAATAAAATGGGGAATTGTTGTGGCAAAAACAATTAGAGACACAATAGGAGAACCAATTATCTATGTCATTGAATATTTAGAGCTTTAACTTCAAATATGACTATAAAATCAATCCCATAACATTGAAACAAGAGTTTTCATAATTGTGGGTACCACATTAATGTCGAATCCTAAAAAAATATGATATTCTACCAAGAAAGTTATCTAACATATCCTTTTCAGTGAGCCAATGAATGGGGTAAGTTTTAAATTAAAATTTGTACTTTTTGTTTATCCCCCCCCGACTCATCTGTGGGTCCTGATATTTTAGTTCGCACCGTGAATATAAATAAGTGTCTTCCTCATATCCATGTTCCTGGATTTAATTCACTTCCATTAGCGCTCATATCCCAGATGAAGTTTCCTTGGTATCATATAGGCACAACCCCACTACCTACGGGCATTTGAAGCCTCGACAAGTTTACTTATACTTCCCACACCATTAATTTTTCTTTCAACTTCTATTTCATTTCATAGTATATTCACCATTTTATATTTTTAATAATAATTATATGTATAATTGGGTGTATGGGAAGTGGGGTGATATGAGAATTGATTTGATTTTCTATGTATGTGCCATGCATTTTAGTTCATCTCACAAATATTTCTAGAAGCTATCATAGTAAAAATGTTACATTATTGTGTAGTGAATATAGCTCATAGAAAAATATAGATATAGTTTTCCATTATATGGATCATTATACGCTCATACCACAGACACATGTGTTCCACCACAACTACAAATTGTGTTATACAATTTTAGATTGGGAGAATAATATTTTTCAGATTGAGTAGCCTGCATATCAATGATCTATATAAATGTATTCAATGTGTCCAAGCAAGGTTGGTTAACCCAAATATCTAAGGATACCATATTTTTCAACAGAGGATGAGGTGGTAGAAAATTTTAATACTGACAATAACCTTTAGCAACGCATGTCAACATAAGGGCAGTTGGGTAAGAAGAACTTCCTTGCTATTTTGTTGATGTACTAGTACATGCCAAAAATATGAAATCAACCCATAGATACTAACAAAGGATTGGTTGAATTGATCCATATAAATTTTCTTTGATTTTGATGTATCTAAGGAATGGATGTTTAGGGTTTGGATGTTAATGACCTTTCCCCAATCTTTGTTAAGTAATTAAAAAAAAAAAAATCACTTTCACTTGTCATAGGAGAACTAGTGAATCTGGGGAAGATTTTGAATGAGGAGCTCATGGTTATGGCACAATAATCTGCAAGATTAGGTGATTTTAGTTCATTGAAAGGTTGGATTCAAAATGTACTAGCTGAATATGAAGATAATACAATACTTGAAATATTAATTTCATGTTACCCCTACTAGGCCATGGGGTAGCATTTAAATGATATTGGATCATGAAATTAATGATATGCTTTCTTTCCCAATATAAATTGTTTTATTCCCCAATTATCTACCTATATAGTTAGGGTTAGGATTTAGTTTGAACACAAAAGCATAATCGGTGATTGTATAATTCCAAAAGGTTGTCTATTGATTGGGACAACTCTAGGGTATTCACCTTTCTATCATGATCAATTATGAACCGATATCAACAATCCCTTTTTTAAACTTATATCAAGTATTCTGAAAAATTATTGTAAACAAATAATTCCCTTATTTCCCCAAAAATCTAAGTTCATTATGAACAAGAAAGATCTGCAGTTATTGATTGTTCTTCTTTTGTTCCTTCAATCTACACAACAAAAGATATGATAAAAAGAGAATTAAATATTATTAGTGTAATGCAAAGTATGTTGTCAACATGAGTGATCAAAGTGATCCCTTATGTGATCAAAATAGGGTGTTATTTTCTAATTATGAAACACGAGTTAATTTCCCTCCCCTATATCATTCGAAGAGAGTGTTAAGGTTGCAACAACAAATTCATGGAGTCATGGAGAGAAGGGAAATGGTATAAGTTTGAGTGATTATGAAAGAAGGATTATTTTGCATAGTTGTTCTCAAAGATGAGGAGTAAAATTTTGGTTCCACCCTTGGAAGGATAATTTAAACACATGACTTACCATGGGGTAAACCATGATTGGATCAAGAGCATTAGTTTCCGGTAAAATTATGAGTAGAATTTTTTTCTCGTTTGATTCAAATAAGATTTATTATGACTCTATCTGCAATCAAGGAGTTCATATGCATAACATTTGAATCCTCTCATTGAAATGATTGTAAATATTATTTTGGGTAATAAATTAAGTTAGGACAATTATTAATATGTTGATTGTGATACCAAGGATAATTGGTTTAAAACATTTAATTTTTTTCTTACCAACAATCTGAGTGAAAATTATATGAAACTGGATCGTTGTTACTCTAGAAAAAATTAACAGGGTTGAGATTACAGGTAACAAGGATGAACATTATTCATATCGAAGAGAAATATGAATTATCAATTGAATGAGAAAACCAATATTCATATGATTGAATTGATATGTATAGCTTAGCAATAAGGTTTGACTGATTTTTGGTATACTAAGTCTATGGAGAAAAATCTATTCAAGGAATAATGTGGGTGGATATTGAAAATCATCGTGACGAATTTTCTAATAGGAGCATAGTATAATGGATATTGTCAGTCTCTAAATATTTGCTTTAGGTTTCATAAAGGGGATTATGAATTGTCCATAAATAAGACCCCCTTTAGTAGATTGAAAAGATTCAATTGTGAATAGATTATTATGAGTTACCAAGGATCTTAGTGAGTGAGATAATTGAGTGTTTCCTTCCCTATCATAGATTCATCCTTTCAAATGGCTGGATGGATGAAATTGTTATTAATTTGTCATGTTCATTTACTTCATCATGTGTAAATGCGTAGCAATTATTTTATTAAATGTTTAAATTATAGAAAAGATAATTGAGGATTACATGACAATACTCTATCCAAAATAGAATAGTAACAAGCTAAGTGCCATTATGTATAATGATAAAGAGACATATTTCATCGATGAATTTATTCTTAGCAGTATTAAAGTTGTTGATACTAAGAGGGGGGTGAATTAGTATCAAGTACAATTTACAAACCTTTTCAACTTATACTTAAGAAATTCAATTATATCCAATGAGAAATGAACAATAGTATAAGAGTTACACAAATACACCACAATACACCATGCACAATATATGAGAAATAATCAATAGTTATTGTTCAAGGGAAGTAATGACTTCCAAAGGTAGCTAAATCTTCCAAATGTAAAGGGAGGGATAAACCTCAAAGAGGAAGATACAATACTCCAATATCAAGAGATATTTTAACTCTCCATATTTTATCCTTCCTTCCACCCAATAATATATGAGAGATAATAAAACTTTACATTAAATCATCACCATCAACCAAACATCCCATAGAACCTGATAATGCTTCCTGAGACTTCTTCAATTTCTAAAATTCTTCAATTCTTGGAATACTATGATCCTATAGATAATATTACTTAATGTATTCTCTTAAACTTCTCCAAGTTTCACTTCTTGAATCCTCCCCAAAAGGAAGTTATATAAATAATGGTACACTTTATTCAATTCTGGTTTATTCAGGAGAGCAAACTTGTAAGGAATGCCCCGTGCTCAATATTTAACATCAAATTCTGTAACTCCCATACAAGAAACTAAAAGAAGTACTCTTTCCAATGAAACTTGTCACACTTCATTTGGATTCTCTATGAATAAGTTATGATTTTTTTACCCGGAACACCTGTTTATTGACTAGCTTCAGGACTGGTCAAAAACCTGATCTTCCACATAGTGTATCTCCATAATTATAGCGAATCAAGAGCTGGAAATTTTACCATAGGTAACTTGATATGTCTTCGAAATACCATAGCAATTTCACCATCTGAATCGTTCTATAAAAAACATTATAGAGAAAATGGTAAGATGACCTGAAAATAACATACCTTAGAACACATCACCAAAAGACTTCATCCTCCCGTGAAATCTGGCCTTCTTTAGTTCCAATTTCCTCTGAAATTAGACTTTTGTATCAAATGAATGTATAATGATATTTATTTATACCATTTATGTGAATTCCTTTTAACATTAGGGCTGACCTGACACTTTCTTATTTTGTAATTCTTTTCTTTAATTATCTTCACAGCCTACATGTACTTCCTTCTTCAATTCACTTTGTCATCTTCAAAAATTCATTTCTCCTCAACCACGAGGATCTACGTGACGTGCCACATACCACTGGAAACAACATAATGTATACTATCCATCCATGGGTGTTGTATCTGCATGTGCATTGTCCTTCATGTCCAAATACCTTCATCAATATTGAGGTCCAAAACCAATGAATAGGGTTGACATCAATGACAACAACCAATTTTCCAACAAAAGTAACATTGACATAGAATAAAAAAAAATAGCCTAATCTATCCTACTCCTATCCTACATTGGCCATGCAGAGAATTAGATAAATGTGTAATTCCAATGCAACCATCCATGCATCCTCAAACCTTCAATTATATGTTCATTGACAATTAGCAATAGAAAGTGGAGTTTTACTAAATAACATATAAAAAACATTACATCATTGTTAATTTTGTCAAAAAAATGGAATCATATTGCATGGGAACATAAGGAAAGGAAGAATCCTCTAACCTAACTCCAATTTTGTCATGATATGTGGAATAATGACCATACGATTAGTGAAAGAGAGAACACCATAGCGATTGAGAATCATACCTGAAATTTCCCTGAAAAGGGTTTAATGATATAATGTGAAATACAATGTTGCCATTATTTCTAGGAAACAACTCAAAATGATAGGTTCTTGAAATATCCACAGGTTTGGGTTGAAGGAACCTCTCATGCTGATTAGGTATTTGATGCATACAATTCAAGTTACTCACGAAACAATTATTCCATAGCCCCTCAAGGTTCTCTTGTGGCATGGTGAAAAATCTATCATGAAAATTACCAAGGTAATCATTAGTAGTGTGGGTCTCAAACAAGTTATCACTTTTGGAAGAGAATTTAGTGTGGACCTCAAATGTTTAAAAAAAAATGAATTTTCCTCCCAACAATAAGGAATCATAGCATTCACTTCATTCCTCGGGAAATATGTATAAGGTAAAAGGTTATCCCATTCAAGGGAATAAAATATATTTTCTTTTACATATACATATATGTCCCACATCATTCCACAAAAGTTTAGTCATGCAGAGACTATGAGAATAGAATCACAAACTATTCTAGGAAGATACGTATAATCATAAAAGTCAGGATGGGTGAACAAGTAAATTGGGAAGGTAAAATGGTTGAGCATGTTCCTAGCGGAAGAATCATCTTGAAACATAGTATCTTTGAATGGAGGGATGGAAATGAATGGCTTGACTCTTGAGACATTGGCATTCAGATAGAGAAAAAATATTGATAGACTGGATCCACCCTATGTACTATTTATTCCTACTAAGGGTAAGGAAAATGTTGCATCTCAAAAGGTGCAATATAATTAATGTTCGTTCCTTCCTTTCAGGTTACCCGGTTGGAACTTTTGTTTTTCTTCATAAGACGGTGTAAGGTATCATCGAAGGCATACTCGTAGCAAATGCTAGTTTGTGAGAAACAAGTGTATAATTAAAAAATATGAGATAGACCTTCTTGTTCAATGTTAATTAGGTTGACCATAGTTAGAGAATCAAATGAGTTATATGTGATAGAAATAAACTTCACCATGCCTTTGCCTAAAATTGATGTCATTCTCTTGAGATCCAAATTTGTTTCCTTAATAGTATGAGAATCATCCCTTTCTCATTCTCTTGTGACGTCTATAGGTAAACATCGTCCTCCACACATCAATAATATTTTTTAATAGGAAAAGGCATTGACTTACTGTTAGGTCTTGGACAACAATGGAAATCAAGGATGATCCTTAAGTGGATAGGGATTTGAAAAAAACATGATGTCATCAAAGATGCTAAGCATTTCTTCAATGAAATATTGGGAAAATGGTTTTATGAAACCAACTAAAGTATGAGGGTCATACTCAATCTATTTTGATACTAAATATGGTAAAGAGTTTACAGAGTCATAGAATTTTCCTTTAGGTTCTTTTGAAATTTCCTCTTGCTCTTCTTGCATTGTGAAAGATGGATTAGAATAATGAGAGTATAACATAACCATCAATGTGACCCGAAGTGTCTCATCATTTGATGCACTTACTTCTCGCATGCCATTTCTATGGGAGTTTAAATAGGGTTGGTCTTCACTCTGAGCTTTTTCTTCAGTATCATGGAGAAACATAGGGATGGAGGGGCTATAATATGCATAAAATCCCTACAGAAAAATATGCTCTTTGAGATCAGATTCCCCCAATGTGAAGAAAGGTATGGCTGCATGCTATTCAACTAGATCATGGGTATCCTTACCATCAATATGCATTCTGGTGTTAGAACATGGTTAATGTATTTCCTCTATTATTTGATCTTCATAATTATAAAGGGCAACTAAATGTGGGAGAAAATCACCTACAAGAGGCATATTTTATAGATGGAACCTGTATATAATGCATTTAAATATTAAGGATAAATAATTCATGGATTCATCTCATTTCTTCATCATATTGAGTATCTAATTACACAACTCTCCGTAATTATATTTCACAAAGGAATCCAAAAAATCATGTGTAAATTGTTCCCCATGTATGGATGGAAGCACCTGGAAGAGTCTCACAAAAACCTTTTACTCGACCGATGAAGGTAAGGATAAACAATATGTAGATGACACCCTCACGACGAATATTGTGAGAGTAGTAGTTCAAACAAAAGTGAACAATATGTTCTAAGGAATATTTTTTTCCCTCACCATCGAATTTATTCTGCGATAAGAGATCTATCAACTTTATAGGAGTCTTAGAAGGTACAGGACCATAAATTCATCTCCATGAACATATTAAGGAAGGGTCCATAGATACTAATTAAAACAAAATTAACACAACAAAATCCACGGGCTCGAATTTTCTTCTAGCCCTCCTTTTAGCACCATTTTGTTGATGTGGGAGAAAATCCCGATGCCATCATAACACAAAGTTTCCTAATGGTAGGTCCCAATTAGACCCACTCTCATTTGAATAGAAACCTCCACCAGTATATGGGACAAATTGTCGCTAACTAAATGAATTTATCCCCAAAGAGAGACTTTCCATATAAAGTAGGCTAAATACTAAATTCAAAACTTTTCTAATATGGTAGTGCAATCCTATAGTAATGAGCAACTACAATCCTATTCTAATTGTATCAAACTCAATTACAAGTGTATACTTTCATGTGTAAAACATAAATAATTCTAATTTTGAAGAATCAAGTCATATTGCATAATTGTTTGCATATAGATGACCATAAGCATGTTGCTATAATTGAATCCACAATCCATTTATGATTATTCTCTATAAATGGAAATTTACAAGAATGACAAATTGAAAAAACTTGCAGAAAACAATCACCAACAATGCAACATTGAACAAATGATTGATGAAACTAATTTCTATTATTATCCCTCAAAGAAATAGTTTATTTTCAGGAAGACAACAAGAAGTAGAGAGATTTCCTATCCTCCTTTCAGTCTAACAAAGAGTCATACAATACCCAATTTTGGTTCTCCATCCCTCCCCTCTCTTGTTATGATGGACTTTGTTTTTACCTGAAGGTGTACTGTTGACCTTCCTAATTAGATAATTTTTCAGTTACCAATGCTACAACTTCCCTACTCTTGTCATTCTCATTACATTAATGATTTCCACAAAACATAGAAAATCATTACATAATATTCTTTCCTAGTGTGATCTTTTCAGGAAAGTGAGAAACTTCAAATCTTTGGTAGTGAAGGGATATACCCCTGAATACTTGCTCCATATGATGACCAACTACAAGAAAACATGTTCATTGATTGCAGACCTATAATTATTTTTTAGGGGAACCAGTTGGCCGAGAAGGAAAAATAGGATTTCCCTCCAGCCTTATCCTTTTTCGAACATGAATAACTGTCAACCTCTATTTTCATTCCTCTTTCCTGATACATGATCAAGACTTGGATATTCATTTTGATCTATGTGGATCTTAGTTTGGACTGTGTATTAATTCCATATCTCTAGTTGCATCCTGCATTCTATGAGAACATGTGCTCTGCTACTTACAAAAATAAGTGAAGTTCCTTTCTTGTCTGGCATTGTTGAATCATAGTCATCAATCCTAGTGGAAACACCCAGGAGAATTAATAATCCTCTCCTAATGATGCAGCCCTGAAATCTCATTCTTTAATTCCTCTCTTTGTTAAACAATGAAGTCTCCTTTTCCTCTGCTTCCTTTTATAATATTTTCTCATGATTTTCCTTGAAGTGTGATGATGAGATAAGAGTGTTGTTATCGATGTCTCGTTTGGTTCTTCCTACTCAAAAGGATATTTTATTCATTAATTATCTTAGGTATGTATAGTCTTCGAGCTCTGGTGATCCATGTCTTACCTTAAACCTGTAATCTCTCACATGCCCTCTTGTATATCTTCCTTTAATGCCTATAACCTATGTGTATATTCTATCTTTAGGTATATCCATCATTTATGAGGTTCTATGTATGGTGATTAGCATCCACCCTTATCTCCACTTATTTCATTTATCTCTTGGAACTTGAAAATCTACAAACTATTATTATATCACAGACCACAATAACTAAATTTATCTAGATTTGTTCTATGTCTATCCAGGATTCCATGTACTATATTGCAATTCTCTCATTTCTTACAGATTTCATGCATGTGATATTATTGGTTGTATGATATGTGTATCAGGATATTCATATCACTTATCATCGGTTGGTGAGTTGGAAGCATACTTTCACTGTAAGTAGGTTTGTGGGAACATGTCTAGGTTTGCATAATTTATACTAGATTGTGGAACTTTAAATGAGGCTAATGAGCGATGACTCCTATGTTTTTCAAAGAATTCACCCAATAGATTTATGGGTCATGGGGTTTTGTGGTTACAAGTTTTTATGTATTAGCACTCTGGAAGGAGGAAACCTGCGTGAGGTATACCACATAGATTTTTATGCATGGTCTGTAGGTCGTTGGAGGATCACCATTTGAATTTCTTTGGTGACTTTTGCAAGGTTCTTTTCCCACAATCAGAAATAGTCACATCTGCAGCTCGTAGGCTTGGTAATATGTGCATGTAATTTTCATAAATTTTAATAAAATCTCTCATCCACGAACCAATGACAATGGTCTATGTTGTCCATGCACATGGTTGTCCTGAGCCTATGTGGAGATTTTCCCATAGTTCAATTTGCATGGTTATATTCATGTTCCTAATGGTCTGAATGATCCTCAATATATGACATTAGCTTCCTCATCTCCTATTAGAGGCTATTTATTCTTGGTTTGTAAGTGAATATTTTGGGTTGTCAAGTTCCTCATCATGTTGTTCTGAGTTTCTCCTCGTTCTCTGTAGACAAATGAAAATATGAGAACATGTTCCATAAATATTCACATTTTTTTTTCTTTCAAAACTACAATCCATATTTATTCTAATACTCAATCAGAGAAATACTATCAATTAATTCAAATGAGTTCTATTTCATTCCAACTGAAATCATATCTTTATGATATCAATAGCATAACCTTTCCCCTGCTTTAATTGGTTAGATATTCTTTTCATAACCTTGAACATTTTATTTTTCTTGAATGAATGGTGTTATAATCATCATGTGTAATGAGATTAGAGTGGGCACCCAGAAAAGGAGACCTACGACCTCATCATAGTGATCGTTGACCTCATGGAGGAGAGTATCATATCTATCTTACACAAGTAGAAAATGTGGGTTAATGATATGTATCCCTTCTTTAGTAGATCTCACATATAAAATATTATTATTATAAAAAATAAAATTCTCCCCCCCGCTTCTTCTATGTAGTACTCGTAAGATCATAGATGAAGCGGTGAATTTTTTTGATCATAAGGTTCAGTCCCACA
>JASDQU010200187.1:5771-19268 GCA_032191745.1 Picea mariana
TAAAATAATAAAATTATTTTATTAAAAAAAAAAAATTAAAGGATAACATGTTTCATTGTATTTAAAATGCATCGCATATTAAATTAATTAATACTGAAAATCAAAGCTTTTAAAAAATAAATAATATATATATATATAAAAAATGATAATGTTAAAATTGACCAATTTTAGTTTTTTTTAATAAAAAAATACGAAAAAACAAGAAAAACATTATTAAAAATATAGACATTTAAAAAATTGAATTTTTCTTTTTGAAAAATTATTTTTGAAAAGAAAATGTTAATACATTATAATAAAAAAATTCAAAATGTCAAAAAACTATTTAAAAAAAGGTAAATCTAGAACATCATTTTTGAAATAAGGTAAAAATAACTATTAAATATAACCTTTAAAAAAAAAATTAATGAATCTCATCAAATAAGTAATTATATTTATTGTTTAATATTAATTTCTTCTTATAAAAAAATTAAAAATATATATATATTTATATTTTAGAATGGTATCAAAGGATTAAATTGAGCTCTACATCCTTGAGAGTGATATGTTATTGTGAAAGTTAGGTGATAAAAGTCTACATAGAAAAAAGTGAAATTTCAAATATTTTGTCAATTATCAACAAAAGAGAAAAATGTATTGGTTAAAAACCCTTAGTTGTTTGGAAATGTTGTCCTTGGCAAGCAAATTTCCCACTCACTGCTTTGAAAGATAGTCATTTCTTGTTGGGGTCACTCATGTAAGGAGTCATTTACTTAAGAAGCTTTCATGACAAAACACATATTATCTTAATAATGAAAGTGTGGAGTACATCTAGTAGAGTTACTTGTAATAGAAATAGTAAAGTCACTTCAAGTCATGTAGATAAGATTTTGAAGGTTGTTAAATTACCTATGAATGAAGTGTTAAACTTAAATGTTATTTATGTTTTGATGTTGTCTATGTTTTTGGAGAAACTTTACATTTCAACAAATTAGCCATAGAAAAATGAAGCACCAAAGGTCAAACACAAATTGTATATATAAAGATCATCAAGACTCAAAAAAAAATCGACAAGTGTTGGAAATTAAATTAGGTATCTAAGAAAGTTGTCATCATCATTGGAAATTAAATTAAGTACCTTATGAGATGTTTATAGATTTTATAAGTTCTAGTGGAGGATCTAAGGATGAATAGTTGTTTGTTATCAAAGAGGGTACCCCTAGAAGTTTACGTGCATTTTAGAAAGAGCAATTGAAAGGGCACTAACTTGACCAAATTTTAGGAGTCACAAAGATTAACCAGAGCACCCTTAGAAGTTTACATGAATTTTAGAAAAACCAATAGAAAGGGCACTAACTTAACCAACGTTTAGGAGCCACAGAGATTAACTAGAGCACGTGATAACAAAAAAATTAACCATTAAAAAGATTGATTGTTTTGAATAGAATATAAAAATGTGATTCTTTTGTTTCAATTTATTGCATTTTTATTTCAAATTTCATCCAAGTTGACTTCATATTTAATTTTGTATATGGATAGTGTTGAAACTACAAAGCTACCAACTTCTAGAGGGCATAGAGAATATCAAAGGTGTTCATTCTTAGCAAACACATTCTCATTGAAAATATGATCTAAGAGAGAACACAACCATGTAATTCATTATATGAAAAAATACTAATGGTTTTCATAACTTCTTCTCAAATAAAGCTTTTGGTCCATTTTTTAACAAAATTGACTACTTGCATGGCCACTTTTAGAAATGCCTATAAAGGTTTGAACAAGAAAACCAAGGGTGTGTAGGTTTCCGTTAATAGAGAGAGACTTAGCTAAATACCATCCATGAAGAAAAAACACAGATAAAACCAATTACATTGAGTAATTGATTAATAATTAATAAGTTTGTTGGATAAATACGCAATTATGAGGTTGACAATAACAAGAGGAAAACAAACATCATCACTAATTAAATTATGAGGTTGACAATGGCGAGAGGAAAACAAACATCATCACTAATTAAATCCTATAATAAGTCCAAATGAAATTGAATATGAGTAGAGATGTGTGGTAATATCATGTATGTATAAATCCATTAATGTATTCATAATAATAGAGAAGAATCTCAAGAAGAAGTGCCTCTTCTTCTACCTCTTATTCATTTCCAAAAAGGTCATGTTCTATGGAAAGGTAAATCTCATCCAAAATTATTAGAGATATGTCTTATGTAAGGAGAAGGAACAAAAGGAAATGAAAATCCTTAGAGAAGTGAATTTTCAATGGATAAGATACATGTATTTGACGATGGAGGTAAGAGGTTAAAGAATGCTTTTTTTTGTGGAATGAAGATATATCTCTAATGCATCCTTCCTTCTTCTATTGTGTCACCTTTTTTAATCCTTCAATCCTATCTCAAATTGTTCTTAAGGGAGGATGTTAAGATATTTAGTCACTTAGGAGTTAGTTAAGATCAACTTGGTCTAATGCGTCTTTAGGTAAAAGTGTAATTTTTAGTATGTTTCTTTAGTATGCATTTGTAGTTATGGAATCTGATGATTGAGATATGTTCTAGACATAAAATGATATAACAGTTGATATTCTCTCTGATCTTAACGACTGTTAAGCCCTAAATAGTGGCACATTACCCCTTAATTGGGGCATATTACATTAGTATTGTTATTTTATTTATGTCGGCTTGGGTCCATTAGTTGTAATTGTACCTCCTAGTCTCCTATATCTACCAAGGAGATATTTTCATTTGGAATCATCTTGTATTTGTAAATGTATGTGGTGTATAAGGAGGTTTCCCCCTCAAAGAGGCTTATTATCTAAAATTCTCTCTTTGTCAAGGCATTGAGTATTTATTCTGAGGTTTTTTATGCTACTTTGATATTTGGTTCTTAACATTTGGTACTAGAGCTCAAGGTCTTGGGGTTTCATTGTTTCATCTCAGACACCTTGGAATTTTCACTATAACTATTTTTCTACAACTTTTTATAAGAAATCCTTGGAGGATATTTATTATAAGGATCAAGGTACATGGGGTTCCAATTTCAGCTCCTGAGGCCTTATCAAGGTACCTAGGATAAACATTTCATCTTCTAGGTCATCCTGTTTTTGTATAAACTCACTGTGTAAGATAGGGTAGCTGACTAGTCATATTAACTAGTCTCAAATAGGTGTTCTAGGTAGAATAGTGATATATTTTTCTATGAGTATCCAAATTAAGTGAGACTAGTTGAATTGGATAGTGGACACTCTGTAGTATTTCTGGTGCAAGTTTCATAATCAAATATAATATATTGTGCTCTTGTCACGCTTTACAAGTACGCTCTCCTGGAAGGGCAAAAAATCAGCAAGGTGTGGAGAAGTTACTATAACTTCCACTTGGCACATCCAATTTTGATCAGACCTATGGAATTGCAGAGAAGACATATTAGGGAATTACACAATAAAAGTTTCAGACCTAGAAGGGATGAAATTTTGGAGATACATCAGAAGAAATATTGTCTAGCACAACCAACTCGAATTCAAGGTTTAAAAGGGATACTTGGCCAACATTCCACCAAAAAAGGGAACTTCTACACCAAATAAGAATTCAGACAATCCTACTTGGACTCTTGATGAAGGTGAAGAAATGTGCAGGGACGTAAATGATTTACAAAAGAAGACAGTAACAAAAAATAAACTACAAGGGATGATGGATTCAACTGAAGCTAAGTTGGAGGCAATCATGGATACTAATATGGATGGTTTAAAAAGGGAGATCATGGAAGGATTGAAAAAATTTCTAATAGAGAGGCCACCTGAAAGTGAAAATGTATCCCATGAAATTCATGATGATTACACAAGGAAGATGAATCAAGACTGGAGAAACTCCAACTTTGGGTTGAAGACCAACCACTTTCCTAATATTGATATGAGAAAGTTTGATGGAAAAGATCTAATCACATGGATACTTCAGATGGAGAAGTTATTTGATCTACATGACATGCCACACACACAAAAGGTACGAATTTCTTATTTATATTTAGAACCCAATCAATTTGTGTGGTATCGATGGCTTTGTTCTCACAAATCACTTGTCACTTGGACAATTTTCACGGAAGAAATGATAGCACACTATAAGGATACAATGAGAAATACCTTCTTTAGCCAATTGATAAATCTCAAGAAAAAGGGTTCAGTTGTGGAGCACATTGAGAACTTCCAAAGATTGAATATAAAGGTAATAGATATTCCAGATGAGCATCTGATTGATGTGTTCATAGGAAATTTAAAGGATAACATTCAACATGAGGTTCACCTTTGGGAACCCAAATCATTGGAGAATGCATTAAGGGTGGCAAGAAATGTTGAAAGTAAAACTATGGCTATGGCTACTAGAAGGACCACTCCTAACATCTATCAACAGAATAATGTTCCTTCTTCTAAAACACCCCAACCTACAAGGTTGACACCTCAACAATTGGAGGAAAGAAAAGAAAAAAAGTTTATCATTTAATTGTGATAGCAAGTACAGTAAGGAACATAAGTGTGGTGAGAACAAATTATTCTGCATAGATTGTGAAGAGGAAGAAGATTAATAACAAGAACAAGAACCATCTCAAGATGAAAACGTAGAAGAGATTTCTTCTGAATAGTTGACTCTCGTGATATCATGTAATGCATTGGCTAGAATTAGTACTCCTCAAGCCCTCAACATCGAAGGATATATCAAAAAGAAAAAGGTAATAGTCCTAATTGATTCTAGTAGTTCTCATAATTCCATTCAGTATAAATTAGAAAAAGCTCTCAATTGCTTTATGTATCCAGCGCCAGAGTTTCAAGTAATGATTGCAAATGGAGGAACTATGAATTGCTCAAGAAAATGCCATAAGATCAATCTTACTATGGGGTAATATGTATTTAATAGTACAATAATTTCTATACCCATGGGTGGTGTCGATGTCATACTAGGATTCCAGTGGTTACAATCACTGGGAACAGTGGCTTTTAATTTTCAAGAACTTTTCATGAAGTTTTCATTGGAAGGAAATGAAATTGAGTTAAGGGTTATCACAATGAAACCAAATAAGGTGATCAACTCTATTGGCATGACAAAATTATTGAAAATGGGTCATCATGGTGTAATTGTACAACTATGTGCACTAGATGTTCAAACATCTAAGCCATTTATTCCCCTAGATCTCCAAGGGATCATTGATAAGCATTCCAAATTATTTGAATATATTCCCATAGGTCTTCCACCCACTCGAAATCATGATCATGCTATTCACCTCATTCCCGGGAGTGTTCCTCCTAACATCATGCCTTATAGATACTCTTATGCCCAGAAGAGTGAAATTGAGTGTATCGTTGAAGAAATTTTAGAGGTTGGCATTATTATACCTAGACAAATTTCTTATTGTGCATCGGTGGTAATGGTACTAAAGAAAGAGGGTTCATGGTGTATCTATCCAAATTATAGAGAGCTCAACAAGATCACTATTAAAGATAAGTTTCCCTTTCCTGTCATTGATGAATTGTTAGATGAAATACATGGAGAGATCTACTTCACAAAGTTGGATCTTCGTTCAAGGTATCATCAGATTAGAATGAAGGAAGGAGATATCCCAAAAAGAACATTATGAACTCATGAAGGCCATTATGAATTTTTGGTCATGCCTTTTGGCCTTATGAATGCACCTTCCACATTCCAAGGGTTGATGAATTCCTTTTTCAATTCATTCCTTCAAAAATTTGTGTTAGAATTTTTTGATGATATACTAATCTATAACAAGTCTTGGGAGGATCATGTTCGACATTTTGACAAGGTGATACAACTACTAAAGGAGAAACAAATATATGCCAAACCATCTAAATGTTTCTTTGGGGTGAAGGAGGTAGAGTATTTGGGCCATATTGTATCTCATGAAGGTGTCAAGGTAAACCCTAACAAGATTAAGGACATTATGGACTGGTTGATTCCCAAAACATTGAAAAATCTTAGAGTATTTTTGGGTTTGATAGGTTACTACCGCAAGTTTGTTTGGAACTATGTAAGAATAGCATCACCTTTAATGACATTAAGTAAGAAGGATGCATTTTCATGTAATCCAAGGCAACTCAATATTTTGAACAACTTAAAGAGACAATGTGCAAAGCTCTTGTCTTGACCACACCAGACTTCAGAAAAACTTTTATTGTGGAATGTGATGCCTTAGGAAATGGCATTGGTGTTGTTCTAATGCAAGAAGGAAGGCCCCCTTGCTTTTGAAATTTGGCCACTCAAGGGAAAGGACTTACACCAACCCATTTATGAGAAGGAATCTTTTTGGGATGGCGTTAAAACTAATGTTCAAAGGTTAGTGGTAGAATGTTTAGTTTTCCAACAAAATAAGGTGGAAACAATTAAGAATCAGGTATTTTAAAACCATTAGCCATCCCAAGTCAGCACTAGGAGGATGTTTCCATGGATTTCTGATCCAGATTTAGGAGCGGAACGAACTTATTAACAGATTGAATACAATAAACATAGAGATATGAAGAATAACACAAATATCCAGTGAACTCTTCTATTAAATAATGAAATAGGATGAAACTGTAAAACTGCAGAACTGAAACACTTGCTCGAATGGTGGTAGCTATCTCTGAGAAGAGATGTGGCTACTACGTGCATGTTTGAGAAGAATAAAATACAATGAGTCTCTAGAGGAATTTTTTATATTACTCATGAATGCCAAAACCCTATACATCCAAAAACCTAACCCTAGAAGGTGAAACACCAAAAATCATGTGGGCCCTATGGGTAAGTTGGTGTAATTTGGTACCTCAACTTCCAAGGGTCGTAACTTTTTCATACGATCTCTTTTTTAGGTTTGTGATAGCGCGTTGGAAATTTATTTCAGAGAAATACACATTCCACCATCAAACTTAGACTTCATCTACAGTTTGACTGTGGTAAGCCAAAAAAACAACGTTTAGGGCCCCAAAATGGCCCTGGAAGTACAACAAGATGTGCTAACATGAAAACATACAAAATAAGCTAGTTAGAGTAGGAAAGAGGCCACCTGTATCCACCTGGAGGATGTGTGGAGCTTTAGATAGCCCCATAAGTGTAGAACTCACAATTACAAAGAAGTACAGAAGAACATGATGAACAAAAAATGGATACGAGGAGCCAATTGGAATAGGTGGGTGGCCACCAATATCCACCTGGATCCTCCCCCCTTAGGATGCAATGGTCTCCATTGCATTGAGTTCTCCCATTAGGTGAGGAAAATTTTGTTGGATTTGGCCCTGGGTGAACCACTTGCCTTGGTGTAGGATTTTCCCTACCTTGACAACCCGATAAAGATGGATTTGTTGTTGGTGAATTCCCTTGACCTATGTGTCCACTATCTGATCAATGGATTCTTGTTCCATGCAGTCAGGGTTAATATTTGTTGGTATCAGTTTTTCTACAATCTTGGAGGTGTCGAATAATGGGGGAAAATATGGCCGAAGGAGGTCCACATTGAATATTGGATGTAGACCAAGGAAAGGTGGAGTGTTGAGCTCAAAATAATTTCTACTCACAACCTTGGTGATAGTGTAAGGATCATAACAAAGTGGGTGAAGCATCCGATGGGGCTCGATGAGACACTCCTTCTGCAAATGTAACCAGACTTTGTTGCCAACCTAAAACTGGTGTGGTACCCTGTGTTGATCATGGAACTGCTTGTACTTAGCATTGGATTTCTGCAAAATCTCCTGGACATATTGGCGGATGTGTTGAATCCGCTCAATGAATCTGGTGGATTTGTCAATCACAGACTGATCAAGAGAAGAGTTTCTCTGTGCAGTGGCAAGAGAAAGTGAAACATCAATGGGTTCTAAAGGTTGGAATCCCAGACCCACCTGAAATGGGTTATGACTGATGGAACTATGGAGAGCCCTGTTGTGACTTTGTTGGACATATGGGAGACTCTTGTCCCATGTGTGTGGATGCTTAGAATTGTACATGTGAGGGATGTGCACAATCATCTGATTGATGATGTATGTTTTTCCATCGGTTTGGGGGTGGAAAGAAGTGGATTTTGTGAGCTCGGTGTCCAACATAGACCATAGACTCGACCAAAAGGTGATGAGGAACTTGTTTTCCCGATCCAAGATGATTGTCTGTGGTATCCCAAAGAGGACCCACACTCATTTAGAGAAGATATTGGCAATATCTGTCATTGTGACATTCTTCTTATAGGTTGTGAGGATGGCCATCTTCAAAAACCGGTAAATGACCACAAACACACAGTCATTTCCTTGCTTGGTGGATGGAAAACCAGACATGTAGTCCATTGAGATGGATTCCCAAGGCTTCTCAAGAATGGGAAGATGCATGTATAAGCCTTGCTTCTTTATGGCGGGTTTGTAAATGGCACAAACAATGCAAGATCTGATATATTTGATGATGTCCTGTCAAAGTTTTGGCCAATAAAAATGTTTATGAAGAATGGCTACAGTTTTCTCTACACCAAAATGTCCTGCCACCCAAATGTAGTGGGCTTCCCAAATAATCTTTGCACGCTCACTTGTAGGAACATAGATATGGCCCAGGTGGCATAAGAGTCCATCCTAAATGTGTAAATCAGTGACAGTTGCGCCTATACCCAAAAGTTGATATGTGGTGGCGAAGTCTGGATCTTGCTGATAAATTTGGGGCCACTCAGATGCTTCATGTCTACAGGAATGGAGCATAGTGGTGAGTGCAGCCACAGGAGGTTGACTGAGGCAGTCATATAAATGATTGGAGATACTTGTCTTATACTTGATGTTGATATGGAACTTCTACAGTTAGGTGGACCACTTCTAATGGAGTTCGTTCTGCAATTTCCCTTGTGTTTGTATGAACTGCAAAGGCTTGTTATCAATGTGTATGACCGTCTCTTTCCCCAGAATGTAATGTTTCCATTGACGATAGTCTTGTACAATGGAATACATTTTCTTGTCATAGGTGGGGTATTTCCAAATAGTATCGGAGAGTTTCTCACTATGGTATGCCACTGGATGCTCATGCTGAGTGAGAACTACACCCACAACATAGTCAAATGCATCAATCTCAATCTCGAATGGTTGTTGTAGATCGGGCAAGGAGAGTACTAGAGTTGAGCACAAGTGATGCTTCAAATCATTGAATGCTCTTTGTTTATCCTTCTCCCACATGAACTTGGCCCTGCCACCACCCTTGGTCATCTAGATGAGGGCCCATGCAATATGGGAGAATCCCAACACGAACCGTCAATAGAAGTTGGCTAATCCCAAAAAGATCTGAAGCTCGATCAGTGTGGTCGGGGCTGTCCAGTCATGGATGACTTGGACATTAGCTGGATCAACATGTACCCCATGCTCATCAACAATGTAGCCTGAGTATTGAACCATGTTCATGCCAAAAGATCATTTTTCCAAGTTGGCATACAGCTTGTGTTGCTACAGAGTGCTCAAAACCTGTTGAATATGCTGCATGTGCTCCTCCCACATTTTGTTGAAGATGAGGATGTCATCCAAATATACTACCACAAAGGAGTTGGTGAAGGGTCACAATACATCATCCATCAACCTCATGAAAGTGGCTGGTGCATTTTTTAAGCCAAAGAGCATGACTAGCCATTCATAGAGACCTTCTTTAGACTTGAATATTGTCTTCCATACATCAGTTGGTTCGATGGGAACCTGGCGGTAGCCAGAATTTAGGTCAATATTGTTGAAGAAATTTTCCCCCTTGAGTTGTTCAAGAAGGTCATCAATCCTGGGAATGGGGTAGAGGTTCCTGACTGTGATTTTATTTAAGGCTCTGTAATCAATGCAAAGTCACCAAGTCTCGTCCTTGTTCTACACCAGTATAATTAGGCTTCCACAAGGGGATGAGATGGGCCTGATGTTCCCCTTTTGAAGAAGCTCTTGGATCTTATGCCTAATTTCGTCATTCTCCATCAGCGAGCACCAATAGACTGGTCCATTAGGTAGAGGTGCGACGGGGGTCAGATCAATTGGATTCTTGAATTGGCAGTGTGTCGGTACCCATGTAGGTAAGGCTAAGATGTATTTGTATTCTTCCATGATCCTGTCCACTTGCTTATGTTTCAAAGAGAGGCGCTATGTAGAGCCCACAGATTTCACAGTGACCTTCTACTTACTCTGAGCACAGATCACAAAGAAGACTAACTTCCTGGTCTATGAAATGAACTTACTGCATTGCTTAGCAGAGATTAAATAAATAGAAGTAGGAGGCGCTACCTCTGGGATCATGTACAATTGTCTACCCAAAGTAATAATAACATTGTGGGGTATAGACTCATACACAGCATGACACTTCCACAAATATGGTTGTCCTAAAATAACATCACAAAATTCAAGGGGAGAAATATCACATAGTACCTCATCTTTGAAAGGCTTGATGTCATAGGGAAGATGACATTGTTGGCTAACACGAAGATCTCTTCCTTGGTGAAGCCAGGCGATGGTGTAGGGTTGCGAGTGCGGTGTCATTGGAAGGTCCAGCTGCTTGACGACCTCTACTGAAATTAGGTTCTTCTACGAGTGAAAGAGGTGTTCCCCTTGACTCACATCTGTGAGTGAAAGAGGTGTTCCCCTTCCTCTCGTTATTCTAGTTCGCTTGGCCAGACTTTGGTGGTAGCGACAGTGGTACTGGGTTCAACATCGATAATTTTCTTCCCTCCTTCATGATTTGACTCAAAATCAGAATCGACCTCTGAATCAAAAGCCTTCAACTCAGCCATGAGGGACTACTTGGAGTGGCATTCTTTGGTGTTGTGTCAAGGACTTTTATGGTACTCACACCATTTTCATGTGTCCTTCTTCATATTCTCATTGCCCTTCTTGTGTTGCGGCTTGGACTGGTTTCCTTGAGGGCGGCCATATCGACTTGGTCCCTTGTTGTGTGGGTTGGGGATGCCTTTGCTCTGCTTTAGCTATGAGGGTTTTCATATCCAAACTCTCGTCGTTTCTACTTAAATTTATGCTCGATCTTGATAGCGTATCTATAAGTTGTGCCCAATGAGGCGATGTCCAAGAAATCCATTTCTGCTTGAATGTATCTATGCAAACAGTTGTGGTATTTTAGCACCAGATGATGCTCAGAGTCTTTGATACCCAATTTGGTGCATAGGGTATGGAAAATATTGGTGAAATATGGTACTGTCTAGTCCCTTTCTTGACGTAGGGTGGTCCATCTGGTGTACTCTCCTCGTAGCTTCCAACAAGGTAGTATTGTTCTTTAATGGCATCTTGAAAGGAATCCCGTGTAGGGGCCACCACAAAAATTGTATATTCCTCCAAAACCCTTTGCTCAAAGTAAGTATCCCACCAGTCTTTAACATGGGGAATGACCTTTGAGGAGTGAAAAAGTGATATTTTCCCTATCGAAAAAATTGTGGACCGAAAAATATCCTTCGAGTAGATTAAACCATTTATCTACAACATCTTCATCTATCAGTCCTTCAAATAATGGAATCTAAAAATTTACCTGTACCTTGAAGGGGGTTGCATGGCCGCTTGATGAAGATGTTTCTCATGTGGGCAGTCGTCAGAGGATCTACGCGAAGTTGTCCATCATTTCATTCCTTTGTCGTTCGATGGATTCCTTGAGCAACATTTTAATAGGATCTTCTGCTCCATCATCTTTATTTCCATCCTCCATGGGTTGTTGTCAGGCTCGGCACGGTCAATCTTGCAATGGATCGATTGGTTCGAGTCCCAACTTCTTGTACCCAGATCTTGTCGGGGACATGCACGAAGAAAAATAAATGAAGAGTAGACCACTTTGATATGACTGATCCAGATTTAGGAGCGGAACAAACTAATTAATAGACTAAATATAATAAATAAAGAGATATGAATAATAACACAAATATTCAATGAACAATATCTTCTATTAAATAATGAAATAGGCTAAAACTGTAAAACTGTAGAAATGAAACACTTGCTCGAATGGTGGTAGCTATCTATGAGAAGAGATGTGGTTATTGGCACATCCATCTGAGAAGAATAGAATATAATGAGGCTCCAGAGGCCTTTTTGATATTACTCATGAATTCCAAAACCCTATACATCCAAAAACCTAACCCCAGAAGGTGAAACGTCAAAAGTCATGTGGGCCCTATGGGTAAGTTGGTGTAATTTGGTACCTCAACTTCCAATGGTCGTAACTTTTGCATATGACCTCTATTTTAGGCGCGTGATAGCCCATTGGAAAGGTCTTTCAAAGAGATACACATTACTTTATCAAAATTTGACTCCGTCTATAGTTTGATTGTGGTGAGCCAAAAAAACAATGTTTAGGGCCCCAAAACGACCCTGGAAGTACAACAAGATGTGTTGACATGAAAACATAAAAAATAAGTCGGTTGGATTAGGCAAGAGGCCACCGGTACCCACCTGAAGGATGTGTGGGGATTTAGACAGCCCCAGAAATGTATAACTCATAATTACAAAGTAGTACAGAAGAACATGTTGAACAAAAAATGGACACGAGGAGCCAGTTGGAATAGGTGGGTAGCCACCAATATCCATCTGGATCAATTTCATCACAAGGTTACTGAAATCTGAATAAAATAGTGTCATCATGGTGACTGTTGATAGATTGACCAAGTATGAACACTTTTTTGCACTCTCGCATTCTTTCAAAGCCAATACAGTTTCCATCGCATTCATGGAGACGGTTCAAAATCTACATGGAAGCCAAAAGTTTATTGTAAGTGACAGAGATCCCATCTTCATTGGACATTTTTGGAAAGAATTATTTTCTTGTTTCGGTACTCAATTGTCTCATAGCTCATCTTATCATTCTCAATCTGATGGAAAAACCGAGATAACAAACAAATGTTGGCAAGGATACCTTCGTTGTTTTGTCCCTGATAAACAAACACAATGGTTCAAGTGGTTACCCTTGGCAGAATGGTGGTATAACACTTCCTTTCATACTGCAACAAAAATGACACCATTTATGGCACTCTATAGATATCACCCACCTTCCATCACTTCTTCTCTAAAAGAAAAATCGGATATTCAAGCAGTGGAAGATCACATCAAGCATCAACAAAAAGTTCTCTAACTCTTAAAGGAAAACCTGACCATGGCATAGAATCGCATGAAACAACGAGCATTTAAGCATCGTAGTGAAAGAAGTTTTGAAGTGAGGGATTGGGTATTTTTAAGACTACAACCATATAAACAGATGTCCCTCAAGCAAGCTAATAAGGATAATAAATTATCACCAAAGTACTATGGCCCTTATAAGGCGGTGCAAAATATTGGTACTATGGAATACAAATTGGAGTTTCCTGCATCTTCGCGAGTACACCCAGTTTTCCATGTTTTGTTCTTAAAGAAGGTTATAGGTGACAAGATCCAAGTTCAAACTATATTGCCAGAAATTGATGAGGAATGAAAAATCATATTGGAGCCTAAATCTATCACTGACATGAGAATTTGTCAGCTGAGGAATAAATCTATTTCAGAGTATATCAGTAAGTGGAGGAAACTACTTGCTGA
>JASDQU010200190.1:0-19115 GCA_032191745.1 Picea mariana
ATCTCTTTAATATTTCAAAAATTCTCATAGCATTCATGTTCATCTCTTAATATTTCAATTTTAGAAAAAATGTTGTTTTCTAAAGATGTTCGGATGCGTTATAAACTTATATATTTATTTATTTTAAATGTTTTAAAATATTTTTGATATTGTCAATTTTTTTTTAAATTTAACAAATAATATAAGTTACTAATATTTTGTCACTTAAAATCTAGTTATTTCAACTTTTTGGTAATTAGAACTTCATTTTTTTAGGTTTTGTTAACCAATAATATAAGTTACTCATTTTTTTTTTATGGCTAATTAAAATCTAGTTGTTTCAATAATTAGAATTTAGTTTCAAATTATAATTTTTATGGGTTTTTTTAGACATCCTTATAAATAATTATTGGATTGATTTAAAGAAGATAAAAATTTATTTTCTCTTTGATTTTTTAATATTTATATTTAGTATTTTCTTTTGTATGAAGTTGTTAATGGTTAATGGTTTTGGGGGAATTTTTTTTTGAAAATAGTATCCAAGACTTTGTAACATAGGTCTCAAGGCCATTACAACAATCTACTTGTTAAGATTTTAACATGCCACTTGCATGGGTGGGGAGGATAACAATCATTCCTCCCAACCACATGAGGTAGCCCCAATTCACATACACACACACAAAAAAAAAAACAATAGAAAGTAAAAAAATTCTTATGGTTAGTTAAAGCTTTTGCTCCTTGGTATGAGGGAGATGTGTAATTCCTTTTTTTCTCAACATGGAGTTGACATGTGGCATATATACCATCTTAACCTTAGATCTATCATACATGAAAAATGGATCAAGTCCCTTGAGGTGGATTTTTTTTTTTAGATTGAAAAAACTTGACGAAAGGTTTGCACCTCGAAGCATTTGATCCTTCTCAACACATGGTAGATTCAAAGTTAACATGGATCTACACTAGTTTAAAATTTCATCCCAATGTACCAACCCTTATCTTGAATTGGAATCCTTGTTTAGCATTGTACCCTTTTTATGACCATATGCCTTATTTTCATTATGTATGTGGTAAATTGACATAACACTTCACCTTATAATGGTAAGACACTTCCTTTTGTGAACATCATAAAGTAAGGGTTTTTCACATTAACTCTGTAATAAATCAAGCCTCTCAATATTGTTTGAAGAGGTCCAAAACCTAAAGTTGTTAGGCAACCATCTCCCTTTGTCACCACAGTTGAATAAGAGGGGAACATTTTTTTGTCTTTTTCGTCAAACTTAATCCTTTTGGGTTTATTATTTCATTTCCATTTGAAATAAATTGTATTATGTGGGTTGAAGGCCATAAACAAATGCCTCTTTGAAGCTTCATTGGACTTGTTTAAAGGTCCTTACCTTGGCTCATTCAAAAGAAACATCCATACCCATGAAGACATCAATCTTTAATCTATGTTTGGCCTATCAAGCCTATTTTAATGAACCCATTAGGATTGATCTAAAGATCATCTTGATTCTCACCCTTCGAAAGAAATAAACACACTTGGGCCTTACATGCCCCTTTTGAATAACCCATCTAGCATATTTGAAAGATCACATCGAATCATTCTTAAAGATGAGACCTATGCATAAGAAAAGTTCATTGGCCTAATTTGAATGTTCTACTCAATTTGAAGGCAAGACGATCTACCCTATCGAAATATTTCTCATCGAATCCTTTCGAAAGTTTAATTTGATGCATAAAATATAGGCAATCAACCTCTTAAAAATATCTCCTCAATGGAAAATATATAGATCCTCTTCTAAATATGACCATCAAACACTTTCAAAATATCATAACATAATAGACCATTAGGCCTCTTCGAATATGCCACCTTGAAATATACAAGCAAGTTCATTGGGCATCTTCAAAAGATGGGCATTGACCACTTTAGAAATATCTATCCAATAGGTAGTTGGGCCTCTTTGAAATATATTTGGTTTCCACCTAAGAGATCATTAGGTCCTTTTGAAATATCTTATTTTGAATTTTTCTAGACTATTAGGCATCTTTTGAAGATGCTACTTTAAAATATGTAAACCAAATCCTTCAGGACATAAATGATTTAAATCCATTTGATATACTATTGAGGCCTTTCAAAAGATGGCCATCAACCACTTTCGAAAGATTCAATTGATAGGCCATTTGGGAAATTTTTGAAGTTCTTCCTAACTTTGAAAAACAATAAGGCATGTTCAAAGTGCTCATTCAAAGGTAACACTTTGAATTCTGAAAAAAAGGGATTTCTAGCCCATTTGAAGAAATACTTCAAATCAATCAGGGGATAATTGATGATTGTTCGATGGAACCTTGAGAAGTAACAACGAAGGCCATAATGGTCATTATTGAAAGTCAACAACTTATCAAAAGAGCTCAAATGCACTCCTAGGCCGCAAGCTCCAAATAACATTTGAACTTAGAAAGTACAAAAGATTATTTAAGGGATCCTAATTCGAATTGAAATTTGGCCTAAGACCACCCCAATATGCACAAAAGATTTGAAATAGGAATAATCATTCAACTCCAAATGCATCACATAAATTCTAAATGGAATAAGATAAAATTAAATGTAAAAACACTAAGTAAGTACAAATTATAAAGGCATGTAGTTTATCATTGCAACCATCATGCATACATAAAACCCCAATGCAAAAGGTAATTCAAGTTGAATAAGTTGTAAGGAATTTTCAAATTCATCAAGCAAAAAATTAAGCCATGCAACAACTATGCATGAAAACATAATACACTCATGAATTCAATTTCAATTTAATCATAAGAAAATAAAGCTTAATAACATAATTGTAAACATGAATTCAAACACAAAGATAAAACACTTATCTTTGAAACCAGTTTCTCCCAAGCAATTTTCTAGTTAACCTTAGGAAATCCTCTATGAATTCCACCCCCAAGCAAAATTATGATGCCACTAGGGAAAAGAAAATAGGTCTATGAAAATTAGTTCACTCACCCACCCCAATTGCTCTCAGGCTCAACCAAACTATTTACCATAAAACCCCCAGGTAACCTCTTAGATAATGCATCCATGTCACTCCCTTCCATTGCCCCACACAATAATGATAATATGTCCTTTATCTACTAAACAATCCATTGGGCATACTAGAAGGCCTTTCCTTTCTTTTCTCGTCATTCCCTTAGGAAACCCTTCTCCTTTACTATTCTCAATTTGTGTAGAAGGAGTCCAATCTATTGTCTACCTTCAATATCAATCAAATAGATTAATCTCTTGGATCTTGAGCACTCAATAAGAA
Source organism: Picea mariana (assembly GCA_032191745.1). Classification (NCBI taxonomy): domain Eukaryota; kingdom Viridiplantae; phylum Streptophyta; class Pinopsida; order Pinales; family Pinaceae; genus Picea; species Picea mariana. Next base: position 3,285 of record JASDQU010200190.1, read on the forward strand.
ACAATATACAAGGAATTGAGAATGACTTCCTATCAACCTAGCTTATTTTCTCCTCTGCAACCTTCCATCTCTCTCTCTCTCTCTCTCTCTCTCTCTCTCTCTCTCACACACACACACACACACACACACACACACCACCTTATCTTCATCAACTCTCCTTGGTCAATTAGGAGCTTGAATGGATGAATGTTCACACCAATTAGAGTTGGTGCATAGCATGGGAGAACTTAGAATCAAATGGTTGAAGGGGTGAATATAATGAGGCAATAGGAAAGGTCAATTATAATTACATGAAGAGAGTTCATGGAAAAAGAGATGGTTCAAATTTTTGTGGAGATGGAATCTTTTACACTATTCCAAAATTCTCCTTAATCCCCTTGATCTTATAACTATGGAATCTAGACTTTCCCTACTAACCACCACATGCATTCAATGATTGATGGTTAGGTTTTTTTAATAAGACACATGGCGAAAAAATGAAGGTTAGGAGATTGAGGCGACTTATAAAATTGAATATTATTTGTTAACCATTATACCCCCTCTTCTTAGTTCTATATAAAATACTCATAGCCCCTCCTGTGCTCTTCCAGAACCATCCTTAGACCTTTAAATCAATTTTAAAGTTGCCTCAAGGTACATTGAAAACACATTTATTGAAAATACATGCCTAGATATTCACTAATCAATCCTTCTCCTTGAGTTCCACACTAGGAACTCATACAATATATTTGCATACTTTACACATCAGGTCACTCCCTCCTATTATTACAACACCTATTTGCAATTGGAAGATAATTCGGTCTAGTGCATTAAAAGGGTTAAAACTAGGGTATTACAATACCCATCCCCTTACATTAACAATCTCAATGATATTTTATTTTCAACAATGAGATATTGTCTTCTAGCCTAGACTTCAGTTGCATCTACAATGTTATCTCCTTCACTACAATGTTGCATAGCTATTATCTATCTTGGATATAAATGTTCAACCATTCCTTTCATTGCTTTAGAATTCCTCCAAGGTCTTATCATTCACGCATATGCGTATAGTAATCATCAAAGAAAAAACATGCATTGTTAAGCCCTAGACAAAGCCCCATGTTAAGAATAAATCATCATGTAAAGCCCTATATAGTGAGTTATATTTATATATGAGACAAAAGGAAAAATTATAATTTAAGGGTCGAGCTCACAACACTAATATAATACACACACACAAACACTAAGGAGACCTATTTTTAAAGGCATCTCATCTCATTCTTGTACATTTGTTCTATTGTAAAAGGAGGTTTCCCCTCAAAGAGTCTTATATTTCATTCTTATATATATTTCTCAAGACGTGGAGATTCTTATCTTTATATTTTCAATAAATTTGGTATTTTTTTTCTAACATTTGGTATCAGAGACTACGATCCCAGGGTTTTTCTCCTTCAATCAAGACATGCTGGAATTTTTGCTATAATTTTTTTGGGGGGAAGTTCCAGAAAACAAAATTTCGAGAAGGCTAAGGTGAAATATTAGGGTACAAGTGGTCAAAATTTCAAGTTCTAGTTTGTTATAATTTTATAGATGGAAGATAATGTTTGTGACTAATCTTGAAAATAGTTTTAAACTAGTCATCTTGGAAATTTCACTACAACTCTTTTTTGGGAAGTTTCAAATAGTGAAAATTTGTGGAGACATAGGATAAATATCATAGTATAGGTGGTAAAAAAATCAGGTTCTATTTCATTACACTTTTAGAGATATATTCTATGGAAGATATGATTTGTGACTAATCTTGAAATCAATTTTCAAAGATTCATCTTGGAATTTTTTCTATAACTTTTTTTTAGTGAAGTTTCAGAATATAAAATTTCCATGGTTTAAGAAGTTATTCTAGAATATGAAGTGTCTAGAATAAATAAGCTCTCATTAGATGTTTCTTTCAAATTTTAAATGATCCTAAAAGACAACAAACTATGCTCATGGGGAGTCCCTCAGGTAAGAGATAGAAAAGATGAAGAAGAATGAGGATTCAATACACAGTCATGGAGGGACTAAAGGGACACCCATGCCTATGAAGTAATTTTGCATGGGCACCAAATAGAAAATGAGGTTCTAACTAGGATTTTCATGGAAGGAAGGATATACCACATAAATGTTAACTTTTATGGTAAGCTGATGAAATTTTATTTTATTACTGTTTAGCATGAGATATAACCATAACCAATGACTACAGTAACAATAACTAGTTGCAGTAAACCAATATCACAAGAAGAATAATCATGCACAAGAAAACAAGAAATATCCTGGGAAACCCTTCTACACAAGGGAAGAAAACCCAACAATCCTTTGCTATAGTCTCAAGAGAAGATCCCCCATCCACCACCAAACCTAACACACAAAAGGGTGTTCCAGTTCTCATAATTTCATACCTCAACTTCTGAAATCATGAGATGACACAATGATAAGTGTGTAATCGTCAATGGGGATTCACCTTTATTTATACAAAACTTATCACATCAAATTATGTGTCTATTGGCACAATAGAGATGACCTGTACAACTTAATAATATAATTAATATAATTAATAATTACAATATTAATTATATTTACATGGTGGGGTCGACCTGTACCCTTTAAAACATAATTAGGGTTACAGGTAAATCTTACTCCTAGAAAATATAGTAAGGATCTCACATGTCCACTAGTGCTCAGCCACTAGGGACACATCCACATGTGCTCATCCATAGGGGCGTCCTACTCAACATATCTCTATCTCAACTGAGTCCACAAGGCAGGAGACCACATGTCATAACAACTCAATCCAGAGTCTGACGCACACCCATCACATGGGCACCTTCACCCCACACAGAGGTACACATCGTCTCATCTCAATCTAGAGAGGAACGACACACCCATCTCATGGGAATCCTCACCCCACATAGACACACATTATCTTATCTCAGTCGAGAGAGGAACGACAAACCCATCACATGCGCACACCCAACACATGGGCTCTCTCATAGGCCAACTCAACTCAGTCTTAGAAGAGAACGTGTCCTGGAGGATGTCTCACGAAGTTGTAATCATCAACACTCCCTCTCAACTAGTGACGCATTCTCCATTAGGCCAAGTCTCTCACGTAAGTACTCGAACTTCGTCTTGGCAAGCAGTTTGGTGAAGATATCTACAATCTGCTCATGTGTAGGAAGGTATTACACATGTACTGCTTTCCTCTACACTATGTCTCTGATATAATGATATTTTATCTCAATGTGTTTCAATTTATCGTGAAACACAGGATTCTCAGAGAGCTTCACACAACTCTGGTTATCACAATGAATAATGGTAGGATCCATCTCATAATCAAATAAATTTGTTAGGAGCTTGAGAAGCCACACTGCTTCACGGACTTCCACACTCAACGCTATATACTCTGCTTCTGCGGTACTCAAGGCTACATGGCTCTGTTTCCTACTGCATCAGGAAACCATGGAATACCCCAAGATAAAAAAATAATTGGATGTGCTCTTCCGGTCCACTGCGCTCCGTGCCCAATCTGCATTGGCATATCCTTACAATCTCATGTCTACATTGGAGGCATATCTCAGGCCATATCCAATTGTGCCTCGTAGATATCTCAATACATGTTTTGCTACTATCCAGTGAGTTTGTCTTGGTTGACTTATGAGTCATGAATCCCTATGGTTGCTTGATGTAAACTTATTCCTCAATCTCACCTTTGAGAAAGGTTGTCTTTACATCCATATGATGTAGTTTACAACCCATAGATGTAGCTAGTGTAATGATAGTACAAATGGAAGTGTATAAAGCTATAGATCAAATGTCTCCTCATAATCAATTTCCTCTACCTGTGAAAATCCTCTGGCTACAAATCTCTCTTTGTACTTCTCGACACTTCCATCGGCTACATACTTGATCTTATTGATCCACTTGGAAGTCACTATAGACTTCCCTTCTGGTCTCAGAACAATATCCCACACATCATTCTTCATGATGGGTTGATACTCTTCTGTCATGGCATCTTTCCATACCTACTAACATGTTGCTTCCCCATGACAAGAAGACTTGGTATCAATGATGTGGCGCATGGTTGAAACATAGCTCGAAAATATATGTGGTCTCCTTCTCTCTTAGAATGTTCCTTAAGGAGCTGCATGTCCCTCTGCCTCCTACATATTTTGTTGATCCCAGGCGATCCTTTTATGGTCTACTACAATGTCTCTGGGAACATCAACTTGGAGAAACTGGATCAACTGGATCAATGGATGTCTCCCTTTGAACTATTGAAGGGAAGAAGGTATTGTCTCTTCCTTCTTCTCAAATAGTTTGACTCCCTCTAAATTTGGAAGGATGAAAATCTTCGTTTTCATGTGTTTCTAACCTGGAGACATATCATGTCTTCTCAGGTCTTCTATTGTGACTCTATAGTTCTTTGTTGGCCTCTCATACTAGGATAATAACCAATATGGCCTCCCATAGGGATAACAATCAAAATGGCCTCCTCTAGTGGGATAATAACCAACCAAGAAAATAAATGGACTCTCGTACCAGGGATAATGGTCCAAGTCATGAGGGCTCCCACACCAGGGATAATACCCTTCATTATCAAAATGCAAGCAACTACAAATTAATGAAATCAAAAAGGAATGTAGTACAAGACTTACCTTAGTTTGTAATCATGCTCAATCTTGCTTTCAGTCCTCTTGAGAAAGATGAGATAGATAAGAACTCTTTGTCATTCTTGCTTGCATTCCTTGATTTCTCTTGAGGTGGCTATTGTTGCTTTCTTTGAACATTACTAGCTGCAATTCTAGTTTCCTTGAATAATGTGCACTTATAGCACAGACTTCAAATGTCACATCAAGGATCATTCTTGAAGTATGAAACGTACCTCTCACATCAACTGTCTTCAAGCTTTCATCATTCTAAACAATACTTCATGTTTGATGATTTGACAAATGGATGGCACATCCATTTCTAATCTTCATAAATTTTTTGTCACTAAATCTTCATCGTTGCCTTAGATCTAGTCATGTGTTTGCTTCAGAATAAGCCTCGATATAGGCCTAGAACAAACTTCAACAATTTATAAAATTTGATCAAGGAATTAACCTCGGGATGTTGTTTGAATGCTCCTTAGATTTGCCTCCAAGAATGTTGTTTGAATACTCAGATCTTCTCTCAGATTTGTGCTTAAACTGCCTCAAATATTCACCTAAGTCTTGCACCAAGTATAGCCTAGAAAACAACTTCAGATATGTCCTTAAATTTTGTTCAATTTTTCACACAAAAATAATATTAAATTCACCTTCAACAGCCTCAGACTTGTCCTTTATATTTTCCGCAGAATAGGCCTCATTGTAGGTTTGAAGCTCATTAATTTTAACTCAGAAAATTTCTTCAGATCACCTTTTTCGCTGCCTCAGAAGATGCTTTTTCGTTGCCTTAGAATATCCCTCAAGGTAGGCCTAACTTTCCTCAGTAGTTCGCTGCCTCAGAGAAGCCTTAGAACAGGCTTAACTCTATCACAAACATAGTTTTAATTTTCTTCAAAATTTGCCTCTGAATAGGCCTTAAAATGCTCATAAGGATAGATTTCAACCTCAGCCTTATACCCTTAGAAAACTTGGATTAGGTCTATGGTTTAAGAGGGATGTTAGGTATGTGTTTAAGGTTTTTGTTAGGCACCTTCTAGTTGTGGCAGTGTGGCCCTTCCTTTCTGTGGTTCTCCTTTTAAACAGTACTCGATCGGCTTTTAAATTCACCACATAATTTTAAAAGAAAGGTATGAACCTTAGTGGGGTTTCTCCCTTGTTGCATTCTCCTTTAACCAAGGCTTGGCCTAGGATAATAGGCATGCGGCTAGCTCTAAATTTTACCACATAAATTAGAGGGAGGATCTGACCCCTTCAAATTGTGCAACAGTCATATTCAGGACCTACTCTGAAACCATGTTAAGTTTTATGCTAAGCTGATGCAATTTTGTTTTATTATTGTTTAGCATGAGCTACAACCATAGCCAATGATTGCAGTAACAAAAAATAGTTGCAGTATACCAAGTTCACAAGAAGAATAACCATGGACAAGAACAAAAGAAATATCATGGGAAACCCTTCTACACAAGGGAAGAAAACCTAACAATCCTTTGCTATATTCTCAAGAGAAGATCCCCCATCCACCACCAAACCTAGCACACAAAAGGGTGTTGCAGTTCTCATAATTTCAAACCTCAACTTTTGAAATCATGAGATGACACAATGATAAGTGTGTAATCCTCAATGGGGATTCACCTTTATTTATACAAAAATTATCACATCAAACGATGTATCGATTAGCACAATAGGACCGACCTGTACAACTTAATAATATAATAAATATAATTAATAATTACAATATTAATTATATTTACATGGTGGGGCCGACCTGTACCCTTTACAACACAATTAGGGTTACAGGTAAATCTTACTCTTAGACAATATAGCAAGGATCTCACACGTCCACTAGTGCTCAGCCACTAGGGACACGTCCACATGTGCTCAGCCACATGGGCATCCTACTCAATAGATCTCTATCTCAATTGAGTCCACGGGAGAATCATCTGGAGTACCTTCTCAAGCCTGACTCAACTGAGTCCACAAGGTAGGAGACCACATGTCATAACAACTCAGTCTAGATTCTGACACACACCCATCACATGGGAACCTTCGCCCCACATAGGGGTACATGTCGTCCCATCTCAATCAAGAGAGGAACGACACACCCATATCATGGGAATCCTCACCCCACATGGGCACACATCATCTCATCTCAGTCCAGAGAGGAACGACACACCCATCACATGGGAACACCCAACACATGGGCTCTCTCACAAGTCAAATCAACTCAGTCTCAGAGGAGAATGTGTCTTGGGGGATGTATCACGAAGTTGTAATCATCAACAATAAAGTACGAAACACTTATCAGAAAGGAAGGTTAGTGTCGTAATTCAATGGGGTCGATCCTAAGGAAAAAATAACCAGGAAACAGATAATGAAAAAAATTCAAGTAGGGAAAAAACTAACCTATATTCCATTTTTGAGGTCAATGCATGTTAGAACGGATCGATACGATGAAAAAAATTCAAAGAAAAATGTCTCCAAGATCCTCCATATAAGTCCAATAACACTCATCCAAAATTTAATAGATCCAATATAGATAGAAACTTCAGAAAATAAGAGGTGCTACTGAATACAAAACTTGAAAACAATAAACTTGGACTGTACAATATGGTACAAAGCACCGCACAACCATATGGCTCATGCGTAGTACTGGTTTAGGTGGAGCCCGCTACTAGGATCTGACCAAGAGTCTCTTCGATAGTCAACCTGGAAAGTCTCCCGAAAGGGAAGAAAACACAAACCACAATGTAATTCTTCCCACGATATAAAAATTGTAGTCATGGCTTCAAGGATAACCTCATTCGAAGGCAATTCAAAATACGAGAAATCACATGAATGAGGAGGGTTGACAGTCCCAAAGGGAGAATTAAACTGACCATATTCCATATGATGATGGAGGTTCTATCTAGGATTGGCAGAGTCTATGAGCGATGAATCACAAGCACGAGGGCTTGAGGATCTAAAAACAACAAGATCAAACTCAAAAGAAAACTGAAAATCACTTGGACCAAGAGGGGGAAGCAAGTGCTCCCATGCCCCCATTGGATAAACTAATGGATCAATTGTTGAGACCATGTCTTGAGAAGGCGAACATGATTGAAAAATTTCCTTCTCAGGAGAAATTGAACATCGAGGATAAGATGCCACATAATTTACCTATGGTGGGGTAGAGTCTACACAAATACTAGGAACATATAAAGGGGTAGCTTGAACTAATGTCAAATTAGGATGGTGATTATCAGATGCCAACTGGTCAATAGTGACAATGCTTCCATTGTGAGGGAAATGCATCACTCAAAAGAGCGTAGACACCACAACGTTCATAGCATATACATAATCATGCCGGAGAAGCATATTGAAATCTAACGAGCCTTGCGCCACTATAAAATCGACAAGGCAAGTATTCCCACATAAAGATATAGGAAACTGAGGAAGAATCCCCAAATATTCACTAGGATGTCTGTCAAAAGCCAACAGCTCATGCAAAGCAGTCATAAGCTTAGGAGAACCAAAATCGCGCCAAGCCAAGGAGGATAAAATACTTGCGGAGGCTCCTTCATCTACAATACATCAGTAAATTTTTTTTGAATTAACTTCAACCCTTATTTGAAAATATGCAGAAGAAGGAAGGTGAGGCTCAACAAGGTCATTCCAATCAAAGGAAACCATCCTAAGACTTGGAGAGGGTGTGTTCGATGTGAGTGAAATGCCCCCTTGTTCTGAAAGTACTAAACTGGAAATGATAAAAACATAGTCGGTAGACACATCACTCCTCCAGAGAAGAGTGGGATCATCCGAAGATTGCATTGGCATGACCACTTTGGTAGACTCAACACTCTCCAAGAGAAGATTTGGATCAGTCAAAGATTTCATTGACATGACCACTTTTGTAGACTCAACACTCTCCAAGAGAAGAGTGGGATCATTTGAAGATTGCATCAACACGACCACTTCCTCAACCAATGAATGAATAGGTTTCGAGACAACATGGTCTAAAGGCACATCACCCCCAAAAATAGGAGTGGGATCAGCTTAATATTTCATCAGCATGACCACTTTCTCAACCACTGGTTGAATAGGCTTGTGAGACAATATGGTCTAAAGCTGCATCACCTCCCAAAAGAGGAGTGGGATCAGCCGAAGGTTGCATCAAAATGACCACTTTTTCAACCATTGGTTGAATAGACTATGAGGAAACCTCAGAAGACTCAGAATCAAAAAACCTTATAGATAGGGACCACGATCTTCGTGCTTCTGGAATGCCAGGGCACAAATGAGTAAGGTGATCTCCCTTGCAAAGCTTACAAGGGAACTTAGGCTTACGTCCTATCCATCTTGGTTTCTCAACAAAATCAATGCCCCCAACATGACTAGCAGTGGTTGGTTGCACATCTCCAACATGACATGCAGAGGTTGGTGATTGGTTGATAACATGACTCACAAAGGCTACAGACCTATCTCCAATATGACTAACAGTGACTGGAATTTTACCCCCAACATGACTTGCAAAGGTTGGGTGATGTCTTCAACATGATTAGTAGAGGTTGAGGACCTATCTCTAACATGATTCGCAGAGGTTGGTGATTGAACTCTAGTATGACTTGCAGGGACTAGTGTAGTGTCCCCAAGGCCAAGCCCCATTGTAAACCATGTTCTGAAAGGAATTGTAACCATGTTTTATAGGCTGGTGAGCCAAGTTCTTACAAGCTGGAGACTTATGTGTTTGTTAGGCTAGGGAGCCTAAGTGTTGAAGGCCAGGAGCCTGGTGTTGTACTTGTATGTATGCAGAACATTTAATAAAATATAAACACCGCCAGGTGCAGACCGGCCACAATGAATGAGTGAAGGGGAACCGAGCATCCACAGAGTGGGCAAGGAATTCGGGGCTGGAAGGTGGGAAAGGGGCTAAGTGTTGAGCCTGGGAGGCTAAGCCTAGGGGGCTTAAGCCTGGGAATAATATTTTAATATTATTCCAAAAGAACATGTGCATTTTATGTTTCATTTCATCCTAAGTTTTGGAAAGGGTAAGCATGCAAAGGGGATGCATGCTGATGGAACGCATGCAGTTCCAAGGGTGACAAGTGGAAGCCCTGGTGCATGCAAATAAAATGGCCAGGAGGAGCCGTGAGAGGGATTCTCCTCTATTCTACCCGACGGTCTGAAGGTGAACGATCAGACCTCTGCAAAAGAATACCCTGGTGCATCCTTGAAAGCTGAAAAACCTGGGTTGACTTCTAAGATAGCCGGTATGACCCCTGTCTGAACGGTTCGAACCTATGTTGACCCTGTGTGGAATGTTTGTCACGCATTCCCGAAAACCAGAGCATGAGTCTATTCTATGCTGGTAGACTGGGAATTAAGAAGTGACCAGCCATTGTTGAACCTGTTGGGAAGCCCGTGTCTGTTTTTCCCATGAATTGTTGTGACCACGCAGTTCTGGACTGTGTGGGGTCTTGTTGGCCTGTGAGCGATTCTCTCCAGGTGAGAGAGTGTGAGAAGGAAGGAGAGGACTTTTGGAAGGAACCCTATAGCTACCACAGAGCTCGGAGACTTCCAGTCCGTCCTGTTACTGTAACCCAAGGCAAGGGAGATTAGCAGCCGAAGGACTGTCTAGGTGACAGAGAAGGTGTATTCTCTTGGGGTGGAACAGGCATGTGGGCAATGAGGGTATGTGGGCAGTGAGCGTGGGAGGTTCCTGGGGAGAGAATCCCTTCCTTGTTATTGTTGTGTGTGTTGTTTTCCCTGTAACCTCAGCCTAGCCTAGGATTCCTTTCCTAGGGGTGGAGCTTAGTCCTAGCTCGAGGGTGACCCACTGTTGAGCTGATGAGTAGTGCGGTCTAAGGCTGGGAGGTTCGTGGAAGGCCTGCACTTGGTTGGTGGATTCTACCATTGTTACAAGATAAGTGTCCAACTATGCTTTATCACATTTTATCATGTCTCTACTATATATGTTATCATGTTTTCCGTTGTGTATATGAATTAATATGAAAAGCTAATTGCTTGTTGATTATGGCAATAATTCATATGAATACTCTGTGTCGAATGTGTTTATTGTTTAAATGCATGTGGGTTAAATAACATCTGTATGAGCTTTGTACAAATTGTGTGTACAAATGGGTATCAAAGCGCGAGTAAGCCCAGAGTCCCAAAATGGGTGTGCTAACCATGTTTTATAGGCTGGTGAGCCAAGTTCTTATAAGCTGGAGACTTATGTGTTTGTTAGGCCAGGGAGCCTAAGTGTTGAAGGCCAGGAGCCTGTTGTTGTACTTGTATGTATGCAGAACATTTAATAAAATATAAACACTGCCAGGTGCAGACCGACCACGATGAATGAGTGAAGGGGGACCGAGCATCCACAGAGTGGGCAAGGAATTAGGGGCTGGAAGGTGGGAAAGGGGATAAGTGTTGAGACTGGGGGGTTAAGCCTAGGGGGCTTAAGCCTGGGAATAATATTTTAATATTATTCCAAAAGAACATGTGCATTTTATGTTTCATTTCATCCTAAGTTTTGGAAAGGGTAAGTGTGCAAAGGGGATGCATGTTGATGGAACGCATGCAGTTCCAAGGGTGACAAGTGTCATCCCTGGTGCATGCAAATAAAACGGCCAGGAAGAGCCGTGAGAGGGATTCTTCTCCATTCTACCCGACGGTCTGAAGGCGAACGATCGGACCTCTGCAAAAGAATATCCTGGTGCATCCCTGACAACTGAAAATTTTGGGTTGACTTTTGAGATAGCCGGTACGACCCCTGTCTGAATGGTTCGAACCTGTGTTGACCCTGCGTGGATTGTTTGTCATGCATTCCCAACAACCAGAGCATGAGTCTATTCTATGCTGGCGGACTGGGAAATAAGAAGTGACCAGCCATTGTTGAACCTGTTGGGAAGCCCGTGTCTATTTTTCCTGTGAGTTGTTGTGACCACGCAGTGCTGGACTGCGTGGGGTCTTGTTGGCCTGTGAGAAATTCTCTCCAGGTGAGAGAGTGCACGAACGAAGGAGAGGACTCCTGGAAGGAACCCTGTAGCTGCCACATAGCTTGGAGACTTCCGGTCCGGCCTGTTCCTGTAACCCAAGGCAAGGGAGATTAGCAGTCGAAGGACTGTCCAGGTGACAGAGAAGGTGTATTCTCCTGGGGTGGAACAGGCATGTGGGGAATGAGGGTATGTGGGCAGTGAGCTTGGGAGGTTCCTGGGGAGAGAATCCCTTCCTTGTTATTGCTGTGTGTTTTGTTTTCCCTGTAACCTCAGCCTAGCCTAGGATTCCTTGCCTAGGGGTGGAGCTTAGTCCCAGCTCGGGGATGACCCACTGCTGAGCTGATGAGCAGTGCGGTCTAAGGCTGGGAGGTTCGTGGAAGGCCTGCACATGGTTGGTGGATTCTACCACTGTTTTACAGATAAGTACCAGATGATGCTTTAATTATGTTTGGTAACACTGTGTATTATAATTATCATGCATTCTGTTGTGCATTTGGATTAATGTATTTGCCATGGATTATTTATGTTGAAAATGATTCTTATGCTTACTCTGAGATGAAATGTATTTCTTTTCTGACAGGAAGACATTCTGACAGGAAGACAGACAGTAGTTCAAGCCCATTCCCTACCAGAAAACATCGAAAATCTGGAAAGGATGAATTGAAGGGAGAGATGAACAAGATTAAGCCTCCAACATTCTATGGAGAACATAAAAGGGAGGAAGATGCCGAGACATGGTTGCTTGGCATGAAGAAATACTTACAACTGCAGAATTATTCCGCCCATGCATAAGAAAGAATTGCAATGTATCAACTGAAAGGAAAAGCATCCATGTGGTGGGATCAGTTTGTGGAGGTGCAGCACATCAGAGAGAAAGAGGTCACTTGGAAGGAATTTAAGAGGTATTTTGAGAAGAAATACCTGACCAAAAGATACTATGACAAAAAGATGAAGGAGTTCTTCAAACTCAAGCTAGGCAGCGTGACTATTGATGAGTATGAACGAAGTTTTCTAGAACTACTGAAGTATGTTCCATTCATCAAAGATGAGTCTGTCAAGATTCAGAGATATCTGAGTGGACTACCACCTTCCATTGGGGACAAGATTCAATATGATGATCCTAAGACCATGGAAGAAACAATAAGAAGGGCGAAATGCTTATACGAATAGCAAAGAGAAAAGCCTACCTTTTAGAAGGCTTGGGATGGCTAGAAGAGGTTTAATAAGGAACAGAGGCAGAAGGGAAACATGCCTCCCTTTTTCAAGAACGGCCCTGGGGAACAGTCATCCTTTAGACACCCCAGGAAAGTTGAAGGGAGTGAGGATGCCAAGGTCTCCACCTATGGAGTGTTGGGGCTGTAAAGGGAATCATCGGTACAGAGACTGCCCCCACAGAAAAGACAAAGCAAGAACTATCCATACTATTCGGCAAGCTGAAACAGTGGAGGATATGGGCAGTAGAATGCCAAGGATCTATGCAGCCCTGGACAACAAACAAGCAGAATTTCAATCGCACATGATTGAAGTGGAAGTTACGATCAACAATCGACCACTTGTTATTTTAATTGATTCAGGGGCTAGCCATAGTTATGTAGATCCTAGAGTGGTGGGAAGTTTGCATCTTACGAGGAGCAAACATGAGAAGTCTTGGTTAGTGCAGTTGGCCACATGGACCAAGAGGAAGGTCATTGAATTGGTTAAGTCTTGTTCAGTGGACATGAAAGGAATGAGCACTAAGGCTGAATTGAACATTCTGGCTTTAGGCTCATATGATTGCTTAATTTGGGATGGACTGGTTGGACTGGCACCATGCTCTTATGGATTTCCATAACAAGAGGTTTACATGCCTGAACGAAGAGGGAAATCAGGTAATAGTCCAAGGAATTCCCAGAGCCGTGGCTGTGAGGGAAATCTCAGCCATGCAGCTGAAGAAATGTTACTGGAAAAGCTATCAATTATATGAAACTCGGGTGGAAGAAGCATCTCGAGATGTAGTATCGAATCTGGAAGATCATGAAGTACTCAAGGAGTTCAAGGATGTATTTCAGGAGGTACCTGGACTACCTCCGAGGAGGGACATTGATTTTTCTATAAATTTGATGCCTGGAGTAGCTCCAGTTTTGAGAGCTCCTTATAGAATGAGTACGCCAGAGCTGAAAGAGTTGCAATTGCAGCTCAAAGAGATACTGAAGAAAGGTTACATTCGCCCCAGTGTGTCACCTTGGGGAGCTCCGGTCCTATTCGTGAAGAAGAAAGATGGGACGTTGAGACTATGCATTGATTTTCGACAGTTGAATAAGGTCATTGTCAAGAACAAGTATCCTCTGCCAAGGATTGATGATATTTTTGATCAGTTGAAGGATGCAAAAATATTTTCAAAAATAGATCTCAGATCTAGATATCACCAAGTGAGAATAAAGGATGAGGACATTGGCAAGACCGCCTTTAGAACAAGGTATGGTCATTATGAATTCAAAGTGGTGCCGTTTGGACTGACAAATGTGCCTGCTATTTTCATGTGCTTAATGAATGGAGTGTTCAAAAATTATTTGGACAAGTTTGTCATAGTCTTCCTAGACGATATCTTGGTGTATTCCAAGACAGAGGAAGAACATGAGCAACACCTAAGAATGGTGCTGCAGGTGTTGAGAGAACACCAGCTGTATGCGAAACTGAGCAAGTGCTCTTTTTATCAGAGGCAGATCCATTACTTGGGACATATTATATCTGAAGAAGGGATCACTATGGATTCTGAAAAGGTACAGGCTATTCGAGAATGGCCAGCGCCAAGGAATGTGGCAGAAGTTAGATCTTTTATGGGTCTGGCGGGCTACTATAGGAGGTTTATAGCCGGATTCTCAAAGATAGCTCATTCTATCACTTCCTTGCAAAGGAAGGAGAAGAAGTTCCAGTGGAATGAAGAATGTGAGAGCAGCTTCCAGCGATTGAAGCAGCTGCTAACTAGTGCTCCAATCCTGAATATTGCAGATCCAAATAAGGATTACGTAGTGTGTACAGATGCGTGTAAGGAAGGGCTGGGAGGAGTTCTCAGCCAAGAGGGGTTTGTAGTCTGTTATGAATCCCAAAAGTTGAAGGAGAATGAGAAGAATTATGCCACTCACAATTTAGAGCTGGCAGCAATCGTCCACGCCTTGAGGAAATGGAGACATTACCTCATGGGCAAGGGTTTCGAGTTGAGAACAGACCATAACGGTTTGAAGTATTTATTTGATCAGCCGACCTTAAATGCCAGGCAAATCAGATGGCTGGAGTTTCTGTGCGAATATGACTTTGATATCAAGCATATCAAAGGGAAAGAAAATAAGGTGGCTGATGCACTCAGCAGAAAAGTGCACAAATTACATGCTACAGCCATTAGCATGTACCAGACTGAGATGGAAGACATAATTTTGGAAGCTGCAAATGTTGATTTGCAGTACAAAAATCTTGTAGCAAAGCTACAGCAGCGTGAGATACCACAGACCAAGGAAAGTTACACCTTGGGAACTAATGGTTTACTTCTGTATAAAAACAGAGTGTATGTACCCAATGTCCGAGAATTGAAGCTGGAAATTCTAAAGGAGATGCATAATGTGACTTATGTTGGACATCCTGGATATCAAAAGACTGTGGCAGCAGTCAAAAGCCATTATTTTTGGCTAGGTTTGAAGAAAGAAATCGTGAAATACATCGCCAGATGTATGGAGTGCCAAAAGGTTAAGGCTGAGCACAAGCACCCAGCAGGGTTGCTGCAGCCTTTACCTATTCTTGAATGGAAATGGGATGTGGTAACAATGGATTTTATCACAGGATTTCCCAGAACAAGAAAGCAACATGATTCAATCATGGTGGTGGTGGACAAGCTTACTAAAGCTGCCCATTTTATTCCACTGAAAACCACCCACAGAGCAGCAGATGTTCCTGACATTTTCCTAAAAGAAGTTGCACGCTTACATGGAATTCCTAAGACAATTGTGTCTGATAGGGACCCGAAATTCACTTTGAATTTCTGGAAAGAACTGTTCAAAGGATTCAAAACGAATCCGAACTTTAGTACAACATATCATCCCGAGTCTAATGGACAAACAGAGAGAGTGAACAGAGTAATAGAAGACATGCTGAGAATGTATGTGATGGATAAACCATCAAGGTGGAAAGACTACCTGCATTTTGTAGAATTCGCCTACAAT
>JASDQU010200191.1:0-19235 GCA_032191745.1 Picea mariana
CAAGGTACAATGTATGTAAAAAAATAAGAACTATAGTTGCTTGGAAACTGTGTCCTTCACTCCAAGACGACTTCACAGAGAATGAAACTTCTGCTTAGTGAAGGTATTTGTGAAGATGCCTGCCATCTGTTCTGATGAAGGAAAGAACTATAAGTCAATGATCCCCTCATGTACTAAGTCCTAGATGTAGTGCATGTGGATCTCAATGTGCTTCGTCTGTTGTCTCTGAACTAGATCTTTGGAGAACTTCAGAGTGCTCTAGTTGTCACACCAGATGACGATCAGTCGATGAAACTGAATTCCCAACTCAGTGAGAAAATGTTGTAGCCACATAGCCTGAATGGTTATGTTAATTACCCCTCTGTAGTTTGCCTCGGCTAAATATAGATCAATGGAATCTTGCTTCTTTCTTGACCAACAAATAGGCCCAGAACCAAGTCTAAGTGAGTAGCCAAATGTGGACTTGCAATTAGTGTTATCGCCATCCTAGTCAGAATAAATAAACCTGATGAGATATAATGTAGAGTCTGCTGCATAATGAATCCCAAAGGTGATGGTGCCATGTATGTACTGAAGGATACACTTTGCAGCCTTCCAATGTAGCTCATTCAGCTCCTACATGAACCTAGAAACTACGCCAACTGCATATGAGATGTCTAGTCTGGAGTGTGTGAGATACAACAAGCTCCCCACTAGCTGTCTATACAATGTGTTGTCAACCAATGGAGACACCCCGCCATCCTCAAGTTTGACTCCTGATAGGAAAGGAGTCGAAGAAGACTTGTAGTTTGTTATGAAATGTCTCAAGGAGATATCATGCATACTTGGTCTGAGACAGTTTGATGCTTAATGCATCATGACTGATCTCAAGTCCAAGAAAGAAGTGTATCGGGCCCATTTCCATCATAAAAAACCTGTCATGTAGAATCCTCTTGATTGCAGCAATCACTGAAGTCGAGCACCCGATGATCAACAAATCATCGACATACATAACTAAAAGTAGAATTGAATTAGTCGTTCTGAGCATGTAGACATTAGGGTCTTATTTACAACATACAAAGTTCTATGACAATAGGTAGGAATCCATCTTGGCATACCAAGCCCTTGGAGCCCGTTTGAGGCCATAAAGTGACTTATTCAGTCGACATACCAAATATGAGTCCTGCATAAATCCCAGGGGCTGCTCCATGTAGATATCCTTAGAGATATCACCGTGAAGAAATGAATTATTCACGTCCATCTGATGGAATTCCTGACCCTTGGCTGCCGCAATGGAAAGTGCCAATCATATGGAATCCATCTTCGCTACTGGAGCGAAGGTCTCATCATAGTGAATACCATGAACCTGCTAAAAGCCTTTGGCGAGAAGACTGGCTTTGTATCTACTGATTTTTCTATCCACCGCACTCTTGGTTCTGTAGACCCATCTGCATCTGACAAGTTTCCTCCTAGAAGGAAGGGGAACCAGATCCAAAGTCTGGTTCTTGAGGAGGGAGTTTTACTCCTCCTGCATGGCGGATTCCCAAAAGGAATTTCTAGCAGCCTCACCATAAGACTGTGGATGTGAATACTGAACCAAGAAAATATTCCTAGAAAACAATGGTTCAGTGGAAGTGAGTGCAACAGGAGGCTCCTCAAAATCAGATTGAGTCCTCCTAGTCTTGACTCGATCACGAACGAGATCCTCTGCATCCTGAAGAGTAGTCTGTGCCCACGTAGGCATCTTCTCTGGCTTTGCAACTATAGTTGGATTCTCTAACTGTACTATCTCTGAATCTAAATCATCTAAGTCCTTTGAATCATAACTCTCATCTGAACAAGAGTCGACATGTGCATGCTCATCATATCGGACAGGTGGAAGAGTGAAGGTGTCTACATGCGGTTGCTGAGGTACATGCGAGACACTTTCCTCGAATTGGACACTATGCTCAATGATGATATGATCTGAGGAAAGATCAATAAGCCAATATCCCTTCACATCGTTGGGGTATCCAACAAAAATGCACTCAGTGCTCTGTGTTTCAAGTGCCTTCCTCTTTTCAGAGGGAATCCTGGCCCATGCATGTGAACCAAAAATGTGAAAGTGGGCCACTTCCGGTTTGAGGCCGCTCCAAGCCTCGTAGGGGGTCTTATTCTTGACAAATCTATGGGGAGATGTTTTTTGGATGTATGTTGCACATTTCAGTGCTTCAGCCCATAGTCTCTGTGTAGAGACTTTGCATGCAACATGCAAGATGCCATCTCCTTTAAAGATTGGTTTTTCCGCTCAACAAATTAGTTTTGTTGTGGAGTATAGGGAACTGTGTGCTGCAACTGAATCCCTGCTTCATGGAAAACAATATGGATCTCATGATTTACATACTATCCCCCGTTATCAGTTCAAAGGACTTTGATCTTCTTTCCAGACTATGTCTCAACCAGGGATTTGAAATCTTTGAGGTGTTGAAAGATCTCAGATTTTTGCCTAAGAAAGTAGATCCAAGTAAAACGTGAGAAATCATCAACAAAAATGAGAACAAACCTTGCTTTGTTGATCGATGAATGCGGAAAATGACCCATAAGGTCACTGTGGATCAGATCTAAAGGTGCAAAGGCTCTCTGAGACTTTCCCTTGTCGAATTTCTCTTGAGGGTGTTTCCTGAGAAGACATCCCTCATACACTCCCTTGTAGAAATGGATGTCTGGTAGACCATCAACCAATATATGCTTGCTAAGTTGTTGCATTTATCTGAAATTCAAATGTCCAAACCTTTCGTGCCATATCCTACTACTTTCATCAGCATGAGTAAGTAGTAAAGAAAAATCAGGTTCAATGAATTCAGAAAATGTATACAATCTAGATTGATGATTTATCTCACCTGCAGAAAATATGGATTTGGTTTTCATATCGTATATGTCCACGGAATTTGGTGTGAATATGACTTTCTTTTCGGTGCGAGAATTTGTCATCTGATACATGGAGAGAAGGTTGACAAAAAGCTTGGGAACGTGCAACACATTCTTGAAACTTCCATTGGTGAGTTCAATCCTTCCTTTGTCGGTGACTTCGATAGAAGAGTTGTCCCCCATCATAATAGGAGGACCTTTGCATGCATCCAAAGAAGAATATACTACTTTTGAGGCAGACATGTGATGTGATGCTCCTGAATCAATGATCCAAGCATCGAGAGAGGAGTTGATGGCAATCAAGGCATGGCTAGAATTGTCTTTCTTGGAATTCAGATCTTCTAGCTTCTTCTTCTTGGCACCCTCGGGGATGTGATCTCCAAGGTTGTTTTTCTGAAGTATTTGAGACATTAGATCTATTTGTTTTTTCATGCATGCATATTTTGAATGGAATCCTTTGTGACAGTACATGCATTTCTCTCCTTTTCTTCCCTTTTCTCCTTTGGATCCAGAGGCATCGATGAAGGGTTTTGTGTACCCTTCCTTCTTCGTATGTGCATAAGATTTCCATTTATCTTTATCTTTAGATTTATGATATTTGTGGCTTCCATCATGCACAGTGAGTGCATGTGCCCTTGGGCCTTTGATTGTGCCCATGTTGATGAGCTTGGTTTGCTCTCTTTTCATGGATTCGATAAATTCCTCAAGAGAAGGCATCTTCCAAGTGGCTCCGGAGGTGAATCTGACAGAATGGAATGTGGATACGAACACAGAGAATTTAGGACCAATCTTGGAGAGAATGGTGAGAACTATTTGTTTCTCCTCCTTCAATTTATCAACCCTGCAAGCTTTGAGTTGCGACAGTAAATCCTTGAATTTTGTAAATAAATATTGGATATTTTCGAAGCTTTTTAGATCCAATGTGACCAACTCCACCTCTATAATGTGTCCCCTCATCTAATATTATTTTTCAAATATCCCTTCCAAGGTGTTCCATGATTCATTGGGAGTCTTACAGGAAGATATGTGAAAAAGGAGATCGAGAAAAATAAGACTGCAAATTGTTCCGAGTGCCTCATCCATGCGATTTAAGTACTTGGATTTTTCTATGGATGATGTCGGTTCTGTACATGTATTCAAGTTTAACCTATACAACCCTTTGGTTCGGATATGTATGGTTATTTTTTCCTTCCATCCAAAATAGTTGTAAGCTGTACAAATGAATTCTTTTTGGGATTCCATCTTTCCGCTGTCTTCAATCTTTTGTACCTGCAAAATTTTTTGGTGTAGATTTTTCTTAGCAGTCCGTCAGCTCTGATACCATGTAAATGTGTTGAACCTGCACATAATAGATCTATCTAGAAAATACTACACACATTTACAGAGAGAAATTAAGAAACAAGAAGAAGGAGAGAAAGAATGGAATAATTCTCATTAACCATTGTAAATAATGAATAATTTACACATGATATACTCTGTATAGCTCAATGAGTGTGCACTGGAGGAGAACCAATGCACCATAGTGGTGGTCTAGAGTGATATGGACACACACCAGCAGTTACGAGAGTGAACTGCCATCTAGTCTAGTCTATTAGGCAGTTACGAGAGTGAACTGCCACCTAGTTGAGTTGACTAGTCAACTAGTCTTCAGTTAACTGACTGAACAAAGAGTAGCGAGGAGCTAAATCAAGGAATCAAGGCTAATGTGCCATTTTTGTGATGATACCAAGGAAAGTTCAAATTAGAATGGTGATGATCCCAATGTTGCATGGTGACAAAACCAATGCAACATCTAAACTCAACTCAACTAGTCAAACTAAAGTGTCAACTGAAAGAGAATATTCTCCAGGTGGAATATTCTCCCCTAAAATATAGGATACTGGATAATGACTAATTATGACTAATAAACAAGGAAAAAACTTAGGAAAAATAAATCCTAGGTGTGTGTGAAGTAACTCGAACAGATGGAAGATTATTTATATCAGAAGGATCTATTCCTACCATTGGGCAGAATAGCAAAGAAGTCGACGACCATGAAGAACGAAGAATGGGAGGTTCTTGACAAAGGCACTAGGAACGATATGATTGAGTCTAGCAGTGTTGGTATCTTTCAATATTTCAAAAGAAAAGACAACAAAGGAGTTTATGGATTCATTGGCTAAACTATATGAAAAACCCTCGACATCCAATAAGGTATTCCTAATGAAGAGATTATTTAATATGAAGATGTGAGAAGGTGGGTCTGTTGTAGATCATTTAAATGAATTTAATACGGTTACTAATCAACTAAGTTCTGTAAAAGTGGACTTTGATGATGAGGTCAGGGATATTCTAATCTTGTGCTCATTGCCAAAAATATGTAATGGCTTGGTCATGGTTGTAAGTAACTCTGTCTCTGGTTCAAAAACTCTTAAAATTGATTATTTTTCATGGTGTTATCCTTAGAGAGGAAATGCGACGAAAAATCATAGGTGAGACATCAAGTAATGCATTAAACATTGATAATAGGGGAAGAAAAAAGGATAGAGGAAAGGGATCTAGGAAACGCGAGAATTCTAGGAAGGGAAATCCAAATCCATACTAGGAAAGATAGAGTGCTGAAATTGTGGGAAGAAAGGACATCTGAAGAAAGACTGTAGAACTCCAAAGAAACAAAGAGATGGTCAGCAGTAGAAAAATCAGGAAGAAAATGTAACAAGTGATGTGTTACAAGATGATTTGGTTCTTTCTGTAGATAATATTTTTGAGTCTTGGGTAGTATATTCAGGGGCTTCATTTCACGCCACACCCCATAGGAAATTTTTTCTAGATTATGTTCAAGGTGATTTTGGATAGGTTCATTTGGTTGATCATGCACTATGCAAAATTGATGGAATGGGAAAGGTAAAAATAAAGCAAAGGAATGGAAACCAATGGTTTTTGAAAGAGGTTTGACATGTTCCATATCTAAAGAAAAATCTTATTTCAACAGGGAAGTTGGAAAGTGAAGGTTGTATATCCATATTTACAGATAAGGTGAGGAAGGTCACCAAAGGATCATTGGTGATAACAATAGGAGAGAAGGTAGGTACATTGTATTTATGTATGGGTAATAATGACTCTACTATCTATTTAGCTTCTACAAGAGTGGATACAACACCGTGGAATCATAGGCTTGGACACATGAGTGAGAAGGGGATGCAGATACTTCACAAAAGAAATTTGTTGCCATATCTTAAACAAATTGATTTGGATTTTTGTGAGCACTGTGTTTATGGAAAACATAAGAGAGTCATATTTCTCAAAGTTGGAAAAGAAAAGAAGAGTGAAAGGTTAGAGCTTGTGCATACATATGTATGGGGACCAGCTCAGGTATCATCTCTTGGTGGCTCTCGTTATTATGTTACTTTTATTGATGATGCAACTAGAAAAACTTGGGTTTATTGCATTCAACAAAAATCTGATTTTTTTGATACCTTTAAGAAATGGAAATCCTTGGTTGAGAATGAGACAGGAAAAACGTTGAAGTGTCTCAGATCATACAATGGAGGTGAATATTGTGGTAAGGAGTTTGATTATTATTGTTCATACCATGGGATTCATAGAGAGAAAATTGTTCCAAGAACACCACAAGAAAATGGTGTGTCAGAAAGGATGAATATGACAATCATGGAGCGTGAAAGGAGTATGAGATTGCATGTTGGGTCACCCTTATAGTTCTGGGAATATGTTGTAAATATTGGTGTTTACTTAATAAACATATGACCTTCAAGCTCTTTAGATGGTGAAATTCCATAGGAGGCATGGACAGGTAAAAAGGTAAACTATTATTTTTTAAGACTTTCGTTTGTGAAGCATTTTTCCATATTGATAAAGAAAATAGAACAAAGCTTGAGGAAAAATCCAAGAAGTGTACCTTTATTGGCTACGGTATTAATGTTTTTGGTTATTTCTTATGGGATTATGAAAATCACAAAATCATTAGGAGTAGAGATATCATATTCAATGAGAAGGTCATGTACAAAGATTAATAGGAGAGAAAGAAACATGAAAAAGAAAAACCAAAATACATAGTACTTGATGAGATCACTGAAAAATAAATTCCAAAGGTACCAGAAAATAAAAATGTACAACAACAAGAGCAAAATGTACCTCAAACTCCTACAAGTTTTGTTAGAGTATCTACCAGATTAAGTAGACCCCCTGAACGATACTCTCCTTCATTGTATTATTTATTGTTGACTGATTTTGGTGAACCAGAATGTTATGAAGAGGCAATGTAGGTAGACAATAAAAAGAAGTGGGAGCAAGGCATGAAAGAGGAAATGGATTCCTTGGTAAAAAATCGGACTTGGGACTTGGTTCAGTTGCCTATAGAAAAAAGAGCATTGCAAAATAAATGGGTTTACAAGTTGAAGGAAGAAGATGGAGGAAAAAAGAGGTACAAGGCTAGACTTCTTGTAAAGGGGTTTGCAAAAAACAAAGGTATATATTTTGATGAAATATTTTCTCCTGTTGTTAAGATGAC
The DNA here is from genome assembly GCA_032191745.1 of Picea mariana. NCBI lineage: Eukaryota > Viridiplantae > Streptophyta > Pinopsida > Pinales > Pinaceae > Picea > Picea mariana. The sequence goes on from JASDQU010200191.1 coordinate 7,394, forward strand.
TTCAATTAGGACTATTTTAAGTCTTGTGGTGGTAGAAGATTTGCATCTTGAACAATTAGATGTAAAAACATAATTCCTCCATGGCGATTTGGATGAAGAGATTTATATGCAACAACCATAGGGGTATGAGGTCAAATGGAAAGAAAATTTGGTATGTAGTTTGAATAAAAGATTGTATGGCCTAAAGAAAGCTCCAAGAAAGTGGTATTTGAAGTTTGGCAGGTTTATGACAGAACAAGGTTATAGCAGATGTCATTCTGATCACTGTGTTTATTTTAAAAGGATAAAAAACGGAAGATGTTTTATCTTTCTATTGTATGTAGATGACATTATTGTTGTAGGGTATAATATGCAGGATATAAATGTGCTCAAGAAGAAATTATCTAATTCATTTGTGATGAAGGATTTGGGTGTTGCAAAGAAAATCCTTGGTATGAGAATAATAAGAGACAGGAAAAATTGCAAATTGACAGTGTCTTAGGGTGAGTACATAGAGAAGGTGTTGGAGTGGTTTAGAATGCGGAATGAAAAACCAGTTAGTACACTTTTGGCTATCCATTTCAAATTAACCAAGGAAATGTGTCCCAAGAAATAGGAGGAGATAAAATACATGTCCAGGGTCCCTTATTCATCAACAGTTGACAACTTGATGTATGCAATGGTTTGCACAAGACCAGATATTGCACATGCAGTGGGAGTTGTGAGAAGGTATATGAAAAATCTAGGTAAAGAACGTTGGGAGGAAGTAAATTGGATTCTCAAGTATTTGAGAGGTACTTCTACTCATGCATTATGTTTTGGAGGTTCAAACACTTTTCTACAAGGATATGTTGATTCATATATGGCAGGTGATAACGATAGCAGGAGGAGCACCATAGGGTATGTTTTTACTGTAGGTGGAACAACAATAAGTTGAATTTAAAAACTATAAAAGGTTGTTGCACTTTCAACAACAGAAGAATATTATGTTGTTGCTACGAAGGCTAGTAAATAAATGATTTGGTTACATGGTTTTATGGAAGAATTGGGAAAGAAGCAGAAGAATAACAGGTTGTACTGTGACAGTGAGAGTGTCATTCATGTTGTAAAGAACTCATCCTTCCATTAAAATACTAATCATATATAGCTCAGGTACTATTTCATATGATATGTCTTGGAAGATGGACATTTGAAGTTGGAAAAGATACATACTAGCCAAAATGTTGCAGACATGTTAACAAAGGGAGTAACTAGGGAGAATTTGAGTTCCTGCTCAGTTTCAGTTGGTATTCAAGCATGAAGGTGAAGATGAGAAATTTTCTAGGTCCAATAAGGATCATAGTATAGCAGATACAACAAAAATGGAATTGATGTGATCAGTATCAAAGTGGGAGATTATTGGTTGTGGAGCTTGATTATCTTCCTAATTCTGAGGTCTTTGTTTTCAGCCATGTTTATTGATCCCGATTTAGGAGCAGAACGAACTAATTAACAGAATGAATACAAAAAACACGGAGATAAGAAGAATAATACAAATATCTAGTGAACAATATCTTCTATTAAATAATGAAATAGGTTGAAACTGTAAAACTACAGAACTAAAACTTTCTTGAATGGTGGTAGTTATCTTTGAGGAGAGATGTGGCTGCAATGTGCATCTGTATGAGCATAATGGATTAAAATGAGGCTCCATAGGCCTTTTTGATATTACTCATGAATGCCAAAAACCTAGACATCCAAAAACCTAACTCTAGAAGGTAAAACACCAAAATTTATGTGGGCCCTATAGGTAAGTTGGTGTAATTTGGTACCTCAAGTTCCTAGGGCCATAAATTTTTCATACGACCTCCGTTTTAGGCATGTGACAGCCCGTTGGAAAGGTCTTTCAGATATACATACATTATGTCCTCAGACTCTAACCCTGTTTACATAATGACTATGGTGAGTAAAAAAAACAACGTTTAGGGGCCCAAAACAACCCTTGAAGTACAACAAGATGTGATGACATGAAAACATACAAAATAATCCAGTTGGATTAGGCGAGAGGCCACCTATGTCCAACTAGAGAATGGGTGAGGCTTCAGACAACCCCAGAAGTGTAGAACTCACAATTATAAAGCAGTACAAAAAGATGTGCTGAATAAAAAATGGACATGAGGAGTCAGTTGGAATAGTTGGGTGGCCACCAATATCCACCTGGATCAATCCTCCCCCCTTAGGAAGCAATGGTCTCCATTGCGTTGATCCCCCCCATCAGGAAAGGAAAATTTTGTTGGATTTGGCCCCGGGTGAGCCACTTGCCTTGGTGTACGAGTTTCCCTGCCTTGACAACTTGATAAATCTAAATTTGTTGTTGGAGGGTGCCCTTGAACTGTGTGTCCACTATCTGATTGGTGGATGCTTGTTCCATGCAGTCAGGGTTGAGCTCTGTTGGTGTCAGTTGTTCGACGATCTCAAAGGTGTCTAATAAGGGTGGAAAATATGGCTGAAGGAGGTCCACATTGAATATTGGATGCAGACCAAGGAAGGATGGAGTGTTGAGCTCAAAATCATTGTTACCCACAACTTTGGTGATAGTGTAAGGCCCATAAAAAAGTGGGTGAAGCTTCCGATGGGGCCCAGTGAGACGCTCCTTCTGCAAATGTAACCATAATTTGTCAGCAACCTGAAACTGGTGTGGTACCCTGTGTTTATCATGGCACTACTTGTGCTGAGCATTGGATTTCTACAAAATCTCCTGGACCTGTTGGAAAATGTGTTGAATCCACTCAATGAATCTGGTGGCTTTGTCAATCGCAAATTGATAAGGGGAAGAGTATGTTTGTGCGGTGGAAAGAGGAAGTGCAACATCAATGGGTCCCAAGGGTTGGAATCCCAGACCCACTTGAAATGGGCTATGGCTAGTGGAACTATGGAGTGCCATGTTGTAATTGTGTTGGACATATGTGAGACTCTTGTCCCATGTACGGGGATGCTTAGAATTGTGCATGCACAGGATGTGCACAATCATCTGATTGATGACCTCAGTTTGTCCATCAGTTTGGGGTTGGAAAGAAGTGGATTTTGTGAGCTTGGTGTTCAACAAAGACCAGAGACTCGACCAAAAGGTGTTGAGGAACCTGTTGTCTCGGTCGGAGATGATGGTCTGTGGTATCCCAAAGTGAACCCAAACTCGTTCGAAGAAGAGCTTGGAAGTATCTGTCACTGTGACATTCTTCTTACAGGCTGTGAGGATGGCCATCTTCGAAAATTGATCAACGACCACAAACACATGGTCATTTTCATGCTTGGTGGACGACAAACTAGACATGTAATACATGGATATGGATTCCCATGGCTTGTCGAGAATAGGAAGAGGGGTGCATAAGCCTTGCTTCTTGATGGATGGCTTGGAAATGGCACAGACAGTGCAAGATCTGATATACTTTTTGATGTCCTGTCGAAGTTTCGGCCAATAAAAATGTTTTTGAAGAATGACCACATTTTTCTCTACGCCAAAATGTCTTGCCACCTAACTATAATGGGATTCCAAAATAATCTTTGAACACTCACTTGTAGGAACATAAAGATGGCCTAGGTGGCATAAGAGTTTGTCCTGAATGTGAAAATCATTGACAGTGGCACCTGTACCCAAGAGATGATATGTGGTGGTGAATTCTGGATCTTGTTGGTAAAGTTGGGGCCACTCCAATGTTTCATGTCCACATGAATGGAGAATAGTGGTGAGTGCAGCCACAGGAGGCTGACTGAGGCAGTCAACAACATGATTGGAGATACATGTCTTATACTTGATGTTGATATGGAAATATTGCAGGTAGGTGGACCACTTCTAATGGCAATCATTATGCAATTTCCCATGTGTCTGTATGAATTGCAGAGGCTTGTGATCAGTGTGTATGATCTCTCTTTCCCCAGAATGTAATGTTTCCATTGACAACAAGATTGTACAATGGAATACATTTCTTTGTCATAGGTGGGGTATTTTCGAACAATATCGGAGAGTGTCTCACTATGGTATTCCATCGGATTTCCGTGCTAAGTGAGAACTGCGCCCACAACATAGTCAGATGCATTAGTCTCAATCTCTAATGGTTGTTGTAGATCAGGCAAGGAGAGTGCTCGAGCTGAGAACAAATGATGTTTCATGTATTCGAATGCTCGTTGATGCTCCTTCCCCCACATGAAATTTTCCCTACCAGCTCCCTTGGTCACCTGGTTGAGGGCCCATGCAATATGGGAAAATCCCAAAATGAACCGTCGGTAAAAATTGGCTAGTCCCAAGAAGCTTCGAAGCTCGGTCAATGTGGTCGGGGATGGCCCGTCACGAATGACTTGGATCTTAGCTGGATCAACATGTACCCCATGCTCATCAACAATGTAGCCCAGGTATTGGACCATGTTCATTCCAAAAGATAATTTTTCCAAGTTGGCATAAAGCTTGTGCTGCCATAGAGTGCTCAAAACCTGCTGAATATGCCGCATGTGCTCCTCCCACATTACATTGAAGATGAGGATGTCATCCAAATATACTACCACAAAGTATTTGGTGAAGGGTCTCAATACATCGTCCATCAACCTCATGAAAGTGGATGGTGCATTTGTTAAGCCAAAAGGTATGACTAGCCATTCTTAGAGACCCTCTTTAGACTTGAAGGTTGTCTTCCAGACATCAGTTGGTTCGATGGGAACTTGGTGGTAGCTATACTTCAGGTCAATATTGTTGAAGAAATTTTCCTCCTTGAGTTGGTCAAGAAGGTCATCAATACTAGGAATAGGATAACAGATCCTGACTGTGATTTTGTTTAAGGATCTGTAATCAATGTAGAGTTGCCAAGTCTCGTCCTTCTTATGCACCAATAAAATCAAGCTTCTGCAAGGGGGGGAGCTAGGTCTGATGTGCCCCTTTTAAAGAAGCTCTTGGATCTGACAACTGATTTCTTCATTATCCATCATTGAGTGCCAATAGACTGGTCCATTAGGTATAGGTGTGTCCAGGGTCAGATCAATTGGATGCTTGACTTGGCAGTGTGTCGATACCCATGTAGGTGAGATGAAAATATCTCTGTATTCTTCCACGATCCCGTCCACTTTCTTTTGCTGCAAAGAGAGGAATTATGTAGAGGCCACGGATGTGGCGATGACCTTCTACTTACTGTGAGCATGGATCACAAAGAAGATGAAATTCCCAGTCTATGAAATGACCTTACTACATTTCTTAGCAGAGATTAAAGAAATAGAAGTAGGCGGTGCCACCTCTAGGATACTGTACAATTTTGTACCCAAAGTAATAATAACATTGCGGGGTCTAGACTCATACACAACATGACGCTTCCACAAATATGGTTGTCCTAAAAAAACATCACAAAATTCAAGGGGAGCAATATCACACAGTACCTCATCTTTGAAAGGCTTGATGTCGTAGGGTAGAAGACATTGTTGGCTGACACAGAGATCTCTCTCTTGACGAAGCCATCTGATGGTGTAGGGTTGTGGGTGCAGTGTCATTGGCAGGTTCAGTCGCTTGATGAACTCTGCTGAAATCAGGTTCTTTTGACTACCGTTGTCAAGAATGAAATGAATCGGATCCCCCTTGACCCACATCTACGAGTGAAAGAGGCATTCCTCTTACTCTGGTTCTTCTGGTTCACTTGGCCGGACTTTGGTGGTAATGACCATGGCACTAGTTTCAACATCGATAATCCTCTTCCCTCCTTCAGGATTTGACTCAGAATCAGAATCGACCTCTGACTCGGAAGCCTTTATATCGGCCACAAGGGACTTCTTGGAGCGACATTCATCGGTGTTGTGCCAAGGACTATTATGGTACTCACACCATTTTCTCGTGTCCTTCTTCATATTTTCATTGACCTTCTTTTGTTGTGGCTTGGAAGGATTTTCCTAAGGGAAACCATCTCGAATTGGTCCATTGCTGTGTGGGTTGGGGTTTCCTTTGCCTTGCTTCGATTGTGATGGGTTTGTAGATCCAAACTCTTGTTGTTTCTGCTTAAATTTTTGCTTGATCTTGACAACGTATCTATAATTCGTGCCCAATGAGGCAATGTCCAGGAACTCCATTTCTATTTGAATGTATCTATGCAAACAATCGTGGTATTTGAGCACCAGATGACGCTCAAAATATTTGATACCCAATTTGGTGCATAGGGTATGGAAAATATTGGTGAAGTCTGGTATTGTCTGGTCCCTTTCTTGACGTAGGGTGGTCCATCTGGTGTACTAGTCCTCGTAGCTTCCAATAGGGTAGTATTTTTCTTTAATGGTGTCTTGGAAGGAATCCCATGTAGGGGCCACCACAAAAATTGCAGATTCATCCACAACCCTTTGCTCAGAGTAAGTATCCCACCAGTATTTAACACAGGGAATGACCTTGAGGAGTGCAAAAGTGATATTTTCCCTATCGAAAAAATTATGGACCGAAAAATATCCTTCGAGCATATTCAACCATTTATCTACAACATTCGCATCTATCAGTCCTTCAGATAATGGAATATCAAAATTTACCTGTACCTTGAATGGGGTTGCATGGCTGCTTGATGAAGATGCTTCTCTCGTGGGCAACCATCGAAGGATTTGCATGAAGTTGTCCATCATTTCATTCCTTTGTTATGCAAGGGATTCCTTAAGGAAAATTTTAATAGGATCTCCTGCTCCATCATATTTCTTTTTGTCTCCCATGGGTTGCTGTCGATCTTGGCGTGGACTATCTGGTAATCGCTTGATTGGTTTGAGTCCCAACTTCTTGTACCCAAACCTTGTCAAGGACATACACGAAACAAAATAAATGAAGAGAAGACTGCTCTGATACCACTGATCTGGATTTAGGAGCAGAAAGAACTAATGAACAAATTGAATACAATAAACACAGAGATCGAAAGAATAACACAAATATCCAATGAACAATATCTTCTATTAAATAATGAAATAGGTTGAAACTATAAAACTGCAGAACTGAAACTTGCTCGAATGGTGGTAGCTATCTCTAAGGAGAGATGTGGCTGCTACATGCATCTGTATGAGAAGAATGGATTACAATGAGGCTCCATAGGCCTTTTTTATATTACTCATGAATTCCAAAACCCTAGACATCCCAAAACCTAACCCTAGAAGGTAAAACGCCAAAATTTATGTGGGCCCTATAGGTAAGTTGGTGTAATTTTGTACCTCAACTTCCTAGGGCTGTAATGTTTGCATATGACCTCTGTTTTAGGCACGTGATAGCTCGTTGGAAAGGTATTTCAAAGATTTACACATTTCTCCATCAGAATCTGACTCCATCTACAATATGATTGTGGCGAGTCAAAAAAACAACGTTTAGGGGCACAAAACAACCTTGGAAGTACAACAAGATGTGTTGACATGAAAAAATACAAAATAAGCCAGTTGGATTAGGTGAGAGGCCATGTGTATCCATCTGGAGAATGTGTGAGGCTTTAAACATCCCCAGAAGTGTAGAACTTACAATTATAAAGCAGTACAGAAAGGCATGCTGAATAAAAAACAGACACGAGGAGCCAATTGGAATAGGTGGGTGGCCACCAATATCCACCTGGATCATTTATACCCCATGAAGAGTGTACACCCCTCCATGCAGGGGAGGATTTCTCCCCCTGTGGGATTTGGTGGCAAGTGGGCCCCCGGAGGGGGTTCGAGGGCGAAGCCCTAGAAGGAAAAATTGCTATGTAAATGTATATTGTATTTTCATAGTAAATTTGGACCTTTCATTATAAGGTCGCAGATATGACAGTAGAATTTATGTTAGGGTTTTTTCCCTATAAGGAAACCCTCTTTTAAGAGGGAATTGTATTGTGGTTGTGTATCATTGCGAATATTGTATTCCGAGAGAAGAGACTGTGAGGAAACAAGAAAAAGTTACAACGCGTGTGTTGTAGGTTGTATCCCTTCATTTTTTTGGATAATAAAAAGTAAGTACCTAGAAATTTCTCTGGTGGGTGTATCCCACACTGGGTGAACCATGCATATCTGTGTCTCTATTGTATTTTGTATCTTCTATGTTTTATTTCCGCATTTTTATTTTATTTTATTATTTAGCAATCTTGTTTTTCTAACAATAAACCCAAGTTTTTCTAGTTGCATCATCAATAAAAATAACATAATAACGAGAGCCACCAAGAGATGATACCTGAGTTGGTCCCCATACATATGTATGCAAAATATCTAACCTTTCACTCTTATTTTCTTTTCCAACTTTGAGAAATATGACTCTCGTTTGTTTTCCATAAATAGACTGCTCACAGAAATCCAAATGAATTTGTTTAAGATCTGGCAACAAATTCCTTTTGTGAAGTATTTGCATCCCCTTCTCACTCATGTGTCCAAGCCTATGATGCCACAGTGTTGTATCCACTCCTGTAGAAGCTAAAGAGATAGAAGAGTTAGTATTACCAGTACATAAATACAATGTACCTACCTTCTCTCCTTGTGTTATCACCAGAGATCCTTTGGTGACCTTCCACACCTTATCTGTAAATATGGATATAAAGCCTTCACTTGCCAACTGCCCTGTTGAAATTAGATTTTTCCTTAGATATGGAACATGTATTACCTATCTCAACAACCATTGGTTTCCATTCCTTTGCTTTATTTTTATCTTTCCCATTCCAACAATTTTGCATGGTGCATCATCACCTAAATGAACCTGTCCAAAATCACCTTGAACATAATCTAGATAATGTTTCCTATCAGGTGTAGCATGAAATGAAGGCCCTGAATCTACTACCCAAGACTCAAAAATATTATATACAAAAAGAATAAAAACATCTTGTAACACATCACCTGTTACATTTTCTTCCTAATTTTTCTCCCGTTGTCCGTCTCTTTGTTTCTTTGGAGCTCTGCAGTATTTCTTCAGATGTCCTTTCTTCCCACAATTCCAACTCTCTATATTTTCCAGTCTGGATTTGGTTCTTCCCTTCCTAGAATTCCCACAGTTCCATGAGCCCTTTCCTCTATCCTTTTTTATTCCATTGTTATCCATAGTCAACGCATTACCTGATGTCTCACATGTGCTTTTCCGTCGCATTTTATCGATAAGGATAAAACCAACAACATCATCAAATTTTAGAGTGTTTGAACCAGAGATAGAGTTACGTATAGACATGGCCAAGCCATTCCATATTTTTGGAAATGAGCACAATATTAGAAGAGCCTTGACCTCATCATCAAAGTCCACTTTTACATAACTTAGCTAATTAGTAACTGTATTAAATTCATTTAAATGATCTACAATAGACCCACCTTCTAACATATTCATATTAAATAATCTCTTCATTAGAAATACCTTATTAGATGAAGAGGGTTTTTCATACAGTTTATCCAATGCATACATCGTCTCCTTCCTTGTCTTTTCTTTTGAAATATTGAAATCCACCGACACTGTCAGTCTCAACCGTATCATTCCTAGTGTCTTTCTGTCAAGAACCTCCCATTCTTCGTCCTTCATGGCCATCGGCTTCTTTTCTATTCCGCCCAATGGTAGGAATAGATCCTTCTAATATAAATAATCTCCCATATGCATATTACATAACTGGTAGTTTTGGTCGTTAAATTTCTCAACCCTAAACTTTCCATCTTCTGCCATTTCTCCCACTCGAACCAAGAACCCTATTTTTCTACGAGTTACCTTTCGCTTTGATACTAGTTGTTAGAAAAAAAGGATTGCAGAGCAATAAAATAAAATAAAATGAGGAAATAAAACATAGAAGATACACAATACAATAGAGACACAGGTATACATGGTTCACCCAGTGTGGGATATGTCCACCAGAGAAATTTCCAATTCCTTCCTTTTTATTATCTAGCAAAATGAAAGGATACAACCTAGAACACACCCGCTATAACTTCCTCTTCTTTCTCTCACAGTCTCCTCTCCCGGAATACAATAATCACGATAATACACAGTCGGAATAAAATTCCCTCATAAAATAGGGTTTCCTTCTAGGGAAAAAAACCCTAACATAACTTCTACCGTCAGATCTATGACCTTATAATGAACGATCCACATTGACTACAAAATTACAATATTTTACAAGGAAATTTTTTCCAATATTTCACTTCGGGGGTGTTGCCCCCAAATCCCCCTCCGCCCCCCCCTTGGACCCCCCTGGCGATAGTTGTGGTGGGTAAATCACCTCCACACCCCCCTGTTAGGAAATGGCGTCTAAGCACAACTAAAACAAACCTCTGAATCAGGGAGATAATCAGGCTCCAGAACCAATAGCTAGATCCTTCCCTAGTGGAGTCACCAATTATGTTGTATAATTATCTTCCTTATGGATAAGTGATACCTCTCACTGATTTTCCCAAGATCAATGATAGACTATGGATATATCACTAAGGATTTCCTCTAGATATTAAATACATGCATTGTAGTTATGCTAAAAGAGGAGGGGGAAAACATACCTTTTCCTGATGGTTATCCCATAGCTTCTTATGGTGATGCAACTCCTAGATCTGATACTTAGATCCTATAACTAATCACCTGCACGCAATAGAACAACCAAACCCTTCTCAAAATCCTTTAATAATAAAGACTCAAATTATGTATGAAATTCAATCTACCTTGCTCAAGAAAAGATAGATCTAGCAATGTAATATATGCAACAAACATAGATCACACCAATTGGAATGGAAAAACCATAGATCTATATAAATTCAGGAGAAAATTACATCAAGTGAAGAGACCTTGATACTTTTTAAAGAACTCATCCAGCTCCAATCTCTTTGAGAATTCCTTCCTTATCCTTCTCAGCAATGAGATAAGAAATATAAAGACTATAGAAATCTCTCCTTGGTTATTTTGGTAGCATAAGCTTGTCTTTTAATTGAAATCTCCTACCTCTTGATTTGGCCTTATTTTATAGAGTGATGGAGGAGGTTCTAAAGATAGGTTCAAATCTTGGAAATTGATGAACAACAGGTCAAGAACCAGTTCTAGAGCTTACGATGCATCATGGATAGCCTCTCCTAATATGATCTCCTCCAAATTCCTCAATTCTAGAAGATTCAAGAGCATGGATAATTTTAAGGATGGAAATTTATATTAAAATTGTAGAAACATGGGCTAATCTTACTGGTCCTTAATATGAAAAATGTTAAATGTTTGGCGATACTTTTGTAAAAATATTCAAATTTATAAGGATTTTATATAGTTTCTATAAACTTTTGAAGATTTAAAGGTAAAATAATTTTATTCTATGGAATTTGGGCGAATCATTTTTAGAAAAAATGGAAATTAGCAAATCTTTTTTTGGGAAAAACCATGGAAAATTAGTCTATTTGTGAAATTTATCCCCTAAATTCATCTATGCTCAAGAGGCAATCATTTGTTTCACAAGGAAAACTATGACCATGCACAAAATCAGGTAATTTTTAGTTTTGGCAAGTATTTTCTGGCAGGATGACATCAGTAGGTCCTTGATGAGGCCCAAAGTGAGAAATAGAGGTATAAGAAGTATATAGTAGAAAAATTATGTACATCATATATTTCGTTAAGCTTCCCTACTTCCAACCTACTTAATCTAAACTTAGTCCATTTCTCATGAATGAAATAAGGTAAATTCTAGAAGGTGGTTTGACCCATCGTTCTTGCATTTGTTGAATGACCTGTTGATGGGTTTCCTTATGGATAATTCCTAGCTCGTACAACTCTCGTTTCCCTTTCCAACACTAAAGATCAATCTTTAATTGTACAAAAGCATAAGTATTTGTAATAATATCATCTAAAATGGTATTGATCATTTATTGGACATGTACAAAGGTATCAACATAATTTTCTTTCAAATCCATACAATTTGAAATCTTATTAGGGGGATTTCTTGCTCTATGA
>JASDQU010200193.1:952-23501 GCA_032191745.1 Picea mariana
TTGTTCAGATCAATGGTCAGCGAGAGATCCTAGACCCCCCCTGACCTTTCTACCTTTAACAGCCGGGGGGGGGGTCCGGAATGAAGCAGTGTCCAGGCGGGTCCCACCCCTATGTGGCATCATCTCATTACATCTTACCTCCCCACTCCAACATTTACCGCTTACCATTTTTCCAACTCACCACCATCATCCAGAGATGTCACATCCCAAAACCACCCTTCCAAGTCCCATGTCATGACCCATCAGCATGTCCCCTCCATCTAACTATTACGGGTCATATCTTTTACGTTTTTCCCCAATCACCATTCTGCACGTCAACCGGGTACACACGTCAGATGTCCTTCACCCTGCCCCCTTACGCTCTAAAAGACCCGTTGACCATTTATTACTAGCCAGATACTCGTTGTTCACCTGACCTGTCCTTTTTTCGCCCAACGGACACACGTTCACTAAATCCCAACCCCATTTCGGTCATTCGCATTGCACTCACACTCCATGCCTATCAGAGACTCATTCTCCTTCGCCTCTGCGACATCTCATCCAGCCTTAGCTTTCGCCTACTAACGTGTGCTCATTGTGCAAGTACCGGTGGAAATCAATGGCGCCCAAAAGTAAAAAGTCAAATGTGGAGGAAAATCCTTTTCTCCCACCTCCGGTCGATCTCGACCGGATCCCACTAGCAGACAAGGACTATTTAATCTCAAAAACCAAGTCCGATTTCGACTTCGTCGAGCTACAGTCATGATTTAAAGACACCTTCATCGATTAGAGCAATGAAATTGGACTCTGGCAGTCAAGTTTCCCTCTGTATCTTTTTCCCCATGTCTATCACTTTCCTGAATTCGCTCTCAAATGCCAAGCGCACTACCTCCTTGATCAAAGAGCCATAGTATCTTCGTCTAGAGATACCTTTTTTCTTATTACACCCGAGGCCATCGATCAAATGATGCAGGTACCTAGAGTCGAACCCCGTTCTCCCCTCACAATTGAAATTCTGACAGAAATGTATCAGAACCTGTCTTTTCCCCAGAGAGCACAAATCTTTGAGTTGTTCCTCCCACAAGATGCCCAATTCCCTAAGAAGAATCCTCCCTATCATTCTTCCATATTTTTCGAAAAGGGAAATCAGATTATCTCGACACTGTGTTGTTTGCTCGGTTATTTCTCAGATGAATGGGTGGATGAACCTATCCTAGGTTTCCTCTCCATTTTCTCTGCTGAAGAGAAAGTTGCCACCCAGTTTGATTACAATGGTTTTTTGGTCGAGAACCTGCACGAGCAACTGGCAAATTTCCCTACAGAAGGCATGTTCCAGTATTCTTCAATATTGGCCTACATGTTTATGTTCTATCAAGCAGACAAATTTTCCTTTCTCATGTAGAAGATGGACAAGGACGGAAAATCGCAAGCAGTAACTCTATGGATGTCGCTGCTCAAAAGAAACTCCACTGAGTTCAGTTTCAAACAATTCATCGAGTTGTTTTATCACCCAGTGGTAGGCATGCTCAGTGGAAGACCAGAACCAAGGATAAACGAGGAGATCTAAAGAGTTCTGCACCTTTTAGATCTCGCAAAGACTGGGGACTGGTTCATATACCAGAATCACATGGAGATCAGAGTGTATGGGTGTGAACTAGCTACGTACAAATTGCCCAAGTATGTGCTTGTTCAAATATTTTCACTGGAGTATATTCGTCAGATGATAAATTCAGATGACATTCATTTTGTGTCTCTGAAGAAAAAACAGTAGATGAGCATTAAAGGGCAAATAGGATCGTTCATCTGCAACAATCGAACTGTTGGGGAAGAGGCAGAGAAACTATTAAAGGAAATGAAATTCAGCACCAGTTTCATTTGGCGTTATGATCCAAGTGGGGTCATTGCAGAGATGAGATCCAAAAGCAAAAGTTCACCTTATGTTCACACCCTCAAACCAGAAATTGAAAAGTATGTGAACCAGACAGAGTGGGAAGCAAATACTTTGGTAGATACTGAACAGCTGGAATCTCCTTCAGTCTTTTTTTCATAGACTACCACTCCACAGGTACCAAAGGAAAAAAGGCCAAGAAAGGATGCCTCTCCTTCAATCACTGAGGTATCAGCAGAAGATTTTCAGGGATACAACAAAAGACCCAAAACCACTCATGCCACTCACATGTCTGGTGAGGAAGAACCTTACTTTGCCAGAGTGTTTGAGGGTAAACATCATGTGGTGTCCACTTCTTCTTCAAAGAAGCAGATGGATATAGTTGTGACCACCCAATCTCCACAGGGATCTGTACCTCTGAACATCTTCAAAAAATATGACATGATTAAAAAGAAGAACCAGATGCTGACCAACAACACTTATGCTCAGTTCTGGAAGCAAACCTCCACAGCACAAAACAGATTGTTGTCATCTTTTGACACAGAGAAAGGAAGAATGCATCTAGCATTTTTGCAAGCACAGGTGCCTCAACCCAAAGAGATCATTGACTACAAAAGGTCATCTATTGTCTTAGGCACCAAACAGTTCCATCCAACTGATCAGATGGATTTGCACATACAGACTGGAGAAATGGTTTTCTCCACCTTGGCACATGCTTCCTCTATGGCAACGAAGTTACAGATATCTCTAAACAATGTTCAGACCCAATTGAAGTTGGAAACGATATCCTCTTTTGCAAAGGATAACAGAATAAAATCCTTAGAGGAGTTGGTGCTCAAGATTGGGTATGATCCCTCGAATGTAAAGGCAACAGAGGAGATGACTCTGCAAGGAACTGAGATTAGTAGGCTGAAAATGGAGGTTGAAAACCTCCAAGAACTCAAGTCTTCCTTCCAAACAAGATACAATGTTGAGAGACAAGTATCGGAGAAGCTTAAGCAGGAAATACAACAGCTCCAGAAACAAATAGTGGCAGATAAGACATTAACAGAGGCCAAGGAAAATATCTGGACAGACATCTCCAACTCCATAAACGAGATTTGACCCATGGTGCAAATCATGTTCGAGCAACATGATCTGGTGCTAAAGAGTAGGCAGGCCATCGACAGGATAAGAAGAGAGCTGGGTGAAATGCCCTCGGCAGCTAACGAGATCATCAAGTTTCTGAATTCAAAAACCAAGGAAGAACTCGAAGAACTGAAAGTCGAAGACAAAATAGAAACCATCCTCGAAGTCAAAAGAGTGTTGACCAAAAGAGGATTAATGTTGCAGTTGAAAGAAAAAGCTCAGAACATGGACATTGGAGTTCAGAGATTTTTTAACAAGCTTGAGGTCTTACAGAAAAAGGGCCTTCCTGGCTTACTTGTCCTAAATGATAAATTGATGACTTTATCCAATTATAAGCAAAAGATTGCAACCATGGCCAAAGACAGTTCCAAGTTCTCAGGGATACAGGGCAGCATCACAGGCAAAGCGTTCTTGGAGACTTTGCAGCCTGACCTCTCCATACAGCACAAAATCAAGTACCTTTTCCTCACCAAGCCGACTTTTGTTGAGTATACCGAAGTGGATGAAATCTACCACCGGCTATTGAAAGTTACCGTCCCAGGTACACAAACATGGGACGAGTTGTGCGAATTGATTGAGTAAAGATAAAGGTCTCATCCAAATCAGCATCTAGCACAGTCAAAGTCATATGAATGACTCACCAAAGGTCTCGTCCAAATCAACATTCAGTGCAGTCAAAGTCATGTGAATGACTCACCAACGGTCTTCCCCAAAATCAGCATGAAAGATTCAATGCATCATCATTTGTTCATATATTTCTGCATCTTGTTAGATAGTTAGTTAGATTCAGGGTCTGCCACGTCCTGATCATTAATGATAGGGTCGTTTGTAACTCTGATTATAAATATTTCAAACTTAGAAGTATTGAGGGTTGATCTTTACGCCCAAGCAAGTTGTAATCATTGTAATTTTTTCAAGAGATTATTCCAGTAATACAAAGAGATGTTTCACAGTATTCATGCGTGTTAGTTGTTGGTGAAATTTCCTCTGTCTTCGTAAAAAATTTTCTTTCTTAGTTATCATGTTGTTTTTCTAATCTAATCTTTAAAAGAAGTTAAAATTGCAGAATTTTCCATTGCGTACTCTGTTCTTAATCTTTTACAGATTTAAATGTTTTCTTTCTGATGTTACAACGAAGAAATTCTTAATTTCTTTTTTGTTTTAACTGATATCTCACCTTTTCAGCTATCTATCATTTTATTCCTAAAGAATCCAGCAACTGCACTACCTTGCCCTGTAAAACGAATCTTCTAAAAAACTGTCCTTTGATCTCTATTTTTATAAAACAAACCCCATAACCCAATGGAAGCGTAAGAGACATCCATCCATTTTATTAAAAAACACAAACAACTTAGTACGATTCCTTTTAAACTAGCCTAAAATCTAAAAATCCAAACAAATCTAAATCTTACAGAGAGATCCCTCTCTGAAACTGGCAGGGCTAGATCCCAGTTTCGAAGTGGTTGGTTAAGGTTACCTCTGATAAATTTCTCCTTGCCTCACCACAACCTCTGGGAATTTATAGAGCGATAACATAAATGGCGACCATACTGGGGAAGAACTGAACAAAATTTCCACCTCTTGATTTCTTTCCCCTAGACAAAGATAACTTTATTTCTGAAAGAATCACAAACCCTAAATTTATCTAGAAATAATGATCAGAGGTTGTTAAAGTTAGTATATAGTAACTAAAAATCTCCAAAAGGAAAATAAAAATTAGAATTATGGCTCCCAAAAGAATTTTTACTAGATCTCATTCTGACCCAGAACCTGCAATAGCAATAGATAATCCCGAAAGATTACTCAGGAAGAAAAATACTGCAGAGATTTCAAGGAGTAATAGCCCACTTCTAAGGTCCCCTTCCCTCCCAGAAAAGTTAGCCACTCTTCAAGATTTTGAGTTTGATGCATCCTTTCAACTAAGCCTTTTCAGGACAAAATCCGACAGTTTTGTCAGTAAAACGGCCTTAGATCAAACCGTTTTTCAGCCCAGGACCCCTGAAATACTCTCTCCCAGAGCTGAAGCTGATCAATGTTTGTGCCCTGAGACTGATAAGCTTGAAGACCTAGTTGTGAATCTTAGTCAAGCCTTAGACAAACTCCATCTTCAGCAGTCCGTCGAACTTCCTGTTTTAACCATTGTTGCAGTTTCCGTTAAACCTAAGCTAGGTCACTCCATTCCTCCAAGCCCTTCATCTTCTATAGCTTCAGTCACTACCTCTCCTGTCACACAGGTTGTTGTTCAGCCTCCTCCACCAATCATGGCAGCAAGATATGCTCCATTGGTATTGGTTGCTCCTTTACATGACATGCCTCGAGATTATCAAACCAGACTTCCTCAGTTTGATAGTACTGGTTCCCTGAATGCACAACAACATGTTGACAAAATGAACGATTATTTTGACTTGCAGGAAGTAGATGACGCTGATGTGCAAATGAGATTATTCGCACAAAGTTTGACTGGAGAAGTCAAAAAGTGGTTCAAAACCTTATGTGTTGCTACCATAACTGACATTGTTGTCTTTCATCGAGCTTTCCTTGACAGGTGGGAGATAAAGAAAAATCCTCTCCAGATTCTATCAGAATATGAGAACATCAAACGAAACCCAGGAGAGATAGTGCAAGATTATTGCACTCGTTTCAACAATCTATACAATGCAATCCCCGCTGACATCAAACCACCACAAGGTTTGGCTTTAATAAAATTCCCTGATGGTTTTAACGTTGACATGTCATATCAATTGAGGGAAAGAAACACAACAACTCTGGAAGACATGCAAAGAAGTGTCGTCAATGTGGAAGCAAATCTTTTGGCCAAAAGGGCCAGGCAGAGAACATAAAAGAGGGTCACCATCAAAGAAGAACCTTCTACTTCCTCATCAGATGCCAAATTAGATTCTCTTGCCAGAGCTATGGAAAAAATGATGGAGAGACTCACCATAACTGACAGAAACCCACCTAGGGAGAACCAAGCTATCCCTCAGATTAGAAACCCAAACTTCAGAAGAAATCCACCCCAAATCAGGCAGAGAGATCCTAGAGATCAAAGGGAACAGAGGGGACCTGATCAGCAGATTAGACCACCTCTCCAGGAGAATTATGTCGATGATGGGGAGGAAGTAATCGAGGAGTTTGATGACACTCTTATAAACCTAATGGATGATCATGATCACAATCGTGGATCCATTTTTCTCATCCAGGAAGAGCACAAAATCTTTCTCCTTTCACAAACAGAGGTAAATGAAGAAGCTGAGAAAGCAGAACAACAAGCCTTTGAGAATGTTATAATGGAGGTTCACAGGGAGTATAACCTGAGGAGCAAAAAGGAAAATGAGAACTCTCCAAAGAAGGCTATTGAAACCAAGAAAACCTCAGGAAACCCTCCCAAGAAAGTCCCTGGGCGAAATAATGTTGAATCTCCTGCGCAAAAAACTCCAGAAATTCTTAAAAGAGCAAGTTGGACTGAAGATTCATTAATCATTCAAACAAGTGCACCTGGCCACAGAGCTTCTACCGATAAATTAGAAGTACATACCTTAAGCAAAGCCACTGCTCCTTTCAGCCTTGAAGGGGAACTAGCTAAATTGAAGATTCCCATTCCCCTCTCCGAGCTGATGAACAAGAACGCTTACAGGTCTCAGGTGATAAAAGCTTTAAGCATCAAACTTGAGATAGGTACCAAAGCTTTGAATGTTGGATATGTACATCACTCTGACATAGTAAACCTTGTCGATGATCAACCTGAGCTCCTGTTTGATCCTGAAGCTGACGGTCAAACTAATAATGGTGTCGTGGCCCCTTTTTACATCAGCCTAAACATCCACGATTTGATATTACACAACGCTATGCTGGATTTTGGTGCCTCTCACAACCTAATGCCCAAAGCCATGATGGAAAAGTTGGGACTCGAGGTCACCAGACCCTACAAAGATTTGCATTCTTTCGACTCCAACAAAGTCAAATGTATAGGCCTGATTAAAGACTTATGCATCACCTTGGCTCAAATCCCAGCGAAAAGTATGGTGATGGATATCGTCGTTGCAAATATTCCTCCCAAGTATGGTATGTTGTTATCAAGGTCTTGGGGAGCTAAATTGAGAGGAACCTTACAACTAGATATGTCTTACACCACCATTCTGGTTTTCGGACAATAGAGAAGACTGTACAGGGAAACACTAATGAAGTATATGGTCAGCAGCCAGGAGAAGCCCCATAATTACCCACTATACTCCGCACTCTTTGATCTGGACTCTTTTATTCTATACAACGATGGTGACTTTGAAGAACAAATCGCACAACTGGAAGATGATGCACCTGATCCGAAGGATGCTAAAGCAGTTGTCGAAGTAAGAAACCCCATGATTGAAGAGAATGAAGAGTTGCCAACAGATTTCTGGAGCATGGACTTCGATGGTGCGGTAAGTAAAGAGGGAGCTGGAGCCAGAGTTTGGTTGCATAACCACAGGTCAAAGAATTCAGAGAATCATTCCTACAAACTGAATTTTCAATGCACTAACAATGTAGCTGAGTACGAGGCTTTGATGCTCGGCTTGAAACTACTAAAGAAAGTTGGTGCCAAACAGATCATGGTAAGGGGTGATTCCGAACTGATTATAAAGCAAATCAAAGGTGAGTATGCAACTAAACACTCCAGACTTAGGGCTTATAGGAATGTTGTTTTGGATGCTCTTCAATGCTTTACTGAAATCGACTTGCAGGTAATGCCTAGAGGACAAAACATACTGGCGAATGGACTGGCCACGTCGGCAACTACCTGTAAAATTCCTTTTCGTCCCAGTCGCAAGTACACAGTGGAGGTGAAGTGCAGACCAACCGTTCCTGATAACATCAAGTACTGGCAAGTATTTGGAAATGATAATCAAATTGAAGACTTCTTACAGTGTAAGAACGATTTCGAATGTACAAACATAGATTTAGAAAACGATGATGAGATTGTAAATAAATCTATTTCTGAAAGTGTTAGTGTAAATAGCGTAGATTTCGAAAAGCTCAATGAAAATAATGTAGATGCAGATGAGTTGAATGAAAATGAGATAGATTCTAGTATTCTACAACTGAAAAGTAATGTGTTACCTAGAGGTTTAGTTCCGCTAGAAGATTTATTCGATTTTAACGACGTTGCCAAAAAACCGAAAATTGAAGCTAGTGGTAAGGAGGTCGAAGAATGCAACATAGGAACAGAAGAAAAACCCAAGATGATAAAACTTTCTAAATCTCTACCCCCTAAGCAAAAACGCAAATACATCGAACTTTTTAAGGAATACCTAGATGTTTTTGCCTGGGGTTACGAGGACTTAAAATCCTACAACACGAGTATCATACAACATCGCATTCCCATAAAAGAAGAACACAAACCATTCAGACAGAAACTTAGGAGAATTAATCCCAAGTTGCTTCCCCTGATAAAAAAATAAATCAAAAAGATGTATGATGCAAAGATTATAGTCCCCTTGAGATTTTCCAAATGGGTTTCTAACCTAATTCCTACCAAGAAGAAAACTGGCGAGATCAGACTATGCATAGATTTCATAAATCTGAACAAAGTCTCTCTCAAAGACAATTATCCTTTGCCCAAAATGGACCATATTTTACAAAAGGTAGTTGGATCCAGTAGGATCTCCTTACTAGATGGTTTCTCTGGTTACAACCAAGTTCTGGTCCATCCAGAAGATCAAGAGAAAACAACTTTTACCACACCCTGGGGAACCTTCATGTATGTGAAGATGCCTTTTGGTCTGATGAACGTTGGAGCTAATTTTCAAAGAGCAATGGACATTGCTTTTGTGGACGAGTCTGGCACATTTATAGTCATTTATCTAGATGATGTAACTGTTTACTCCAAATCTGATGAGGAACACCTGCTCGACCTTGGACGCGTGTTTGAGAAGTGCAAGAAATTTGGGATTTCATTGAATCCTAAGAAAAGCCTTTTCGGGTTAGAGGAAGGTAGACTACTGGGACACGTAATCTCGAAAGACTGAATTAAAATAGATCCCAGCAGGATAGAAGCCATCCAGAAGGTGGAACACCCTAGGAATATCAAAGAACTGTAATCTTTCATTGGAAAAATAAATTTCCTTAGAAGATTCATACCAAACTTGGCCGAACTTCTCAGGAATATCACTAATATGTTGAAAAAAGACACGAAAATCAAATGGAACATCGAGTCCAAACAGTCATTTGAGCAGGTGAAACATGCTCTCACCTAAGCCCCAGTTCTGATTAGCCCAGATTATACCAAAGACTTTCTTCTTTTCTCCTTCGCATCTGAACACACCATAGCAGCTGTGCTGTTGCAGAAAAATAGTGAAGGGTACGAACAACCCATAGTGTTTTTCAACAAATCTTTGAGAGATGTTGCTTTGAACTATAACATAATGGAGAAATAGGCCTTCACTCTGGTGAAAGCCATAAAGGACTTTAGAGTCTATATTCTCCATTCTCACACGATTGCGTACATCCCAAACACAGTGGTTAAGGATATCCTGACCCATGATAATCCAAATGGTAGAAGAGGAAAATGGATTGCGGTTATTCTGGAGTACGACATTGAAATAAAACCTACTAAATTGATCAAAGGACAGGGTTTGTCCAAACTAATGGTTGAGTCTAATTTTCATGCTTTGGATATTAATTTTTTGGCTGCAGCAGACGGATCGGAAGAGCAGGCGACTCCAAACATTAAAAAGGTATTCTTAAACTCCCCTTGGTATGCAGACCTTGTTTTTGTACTCCAAAATTTACAAGCTCCTCCAGGTTTAACTAAGACCAAAGCTAGATTTATTAAATTGAAAGCGTCGAAATTTTGTATTTTAGAAAGCAATCTCTATTGGAAATATCCTGGTGGTATCTTGCTTAATTGCTTGTTAAAATACGAAGCTGACAAAGTTCTTCAAGATTTTCATGCAGGAGACTGTGGCGGGCACTTGAGCTGGAAGACCACAACTAACAAGATTTTGAGGGCTGGTTTTTATTGGCCTACTCTGTTCGCTGACGTCCACCAGAAGGTTACTTCTTGCCACAAGTGCCAGATTATTGAAGGTAAAAGGAAGCCTCTGCCACTCCCTATGAAACCCATCTCAGTTGAATCTCCTTTCCAACAATGGGGTCTAGACTTCATTGGCAAAATACATCCATCCTCCTCGGGCCAACACAAGTGGATCCTCACGGCCACAGACTACTTCACCAAGTGGATCGAGGTTGTGCCATGCAGGCAAGCTACTGACTCAGTCATCATCAAGTTTTTTAGAAACTAACATTTTGTCTCATTTTGGATGCCCCAGAAAAATTATAGCTGACAATGCAGTGGCTTTCAGATCCAAAAGGCTCATAGATTTTTGTAATCAATATCACATTACTGAATTTCAATTTTTTTAAGAATTGGCAAATTTTGAATTTCAATTTTTTTCAAGAACTGGAAAATTTTGAACCTCGTCAATAAAATTTGCCAAGCCTTGTGACTTAGATTTAGACAACACCTTATTTAGGCATGACTTGAACTATGCAACTATATTATATTACTATATAGCATCAATATGTTAGTTATCTACTAAAAGCAAATTATAATAGCTTAAAATGCAATCAACAAAAATATAATTCACTCACTGACATGTCATTTCCTTATTAGTGGGTGTGAAGGAGAGGCGTGCAAGACGAAATGATCTACTTACTATTACCCCCCAAGGAGTGACAACTTACTAGGTACCCTCACAGGGTATCATGTTGTTGTTTTGCATGAGATATCTTGCTCATTTTTTCTAGACTTAGACGGTTCTTCTCATTATCTCCATCAAATGCATGATTGTGCTAGCTCAATTGTGGTATATGTGAGCCTCATCTTTCACTTCTCATATGACATATGCATTTTGGATGGTATATTGTGGTTTCACTTTGATCTATCTTGACATTCCATGTATTGGTGATTCATTTGGATGTGATGCTATAACTTCCTAATTAACATTAAAATGAAATCTGATAGCACTTCATAACATACATAGTTTTATTTTTTTCCTCGTTGTACCTTGGGGTATTTAGAAGTGTTGTCATTTATTGGGTCAATTTGTACCACTGGTTCTTTTTAACTAGCCAAGATAGCATTTTCCACATCCTAATCATGCTAGACACTTTCCACTTTCCTTGTTTCAATTTGTTACGTCCATAAAAAATCGTCGTAGGCTAAAAGTTCTACGAAATGGATTTTATCTAGTCATATTTTTCAGGTACATTTGCTCGAAATCCGGTGAGAAATAGTTAGATCAGCAGCTCTGAGTAATTATTTATGTAGAATCCAAGTGCTACAAGGGTTTTTCAACATTCTGATTCCATTTCTGTATTCAAAATTGGATTTTAAACAACAAAAAATGGTGATTTAGTGCAGATTTAAGTCGTCGGATTCCGATGAAAAAAGCCATTTCGTAGAACAGGTATACAACGCCTAAAAAATCTATCATGATCATATATGACTTATCAAATGTTAAAAGAAAGGTTTTGTTATCACTCAATCTAGCACTTGTGCAAAGCCTTCGCAAGATGTTAAATTAGTGTAACATATGTAAGTAATTTCCACTATCACCTAAGCAAATACTTCCCTCGTTTTAGTGATGGACAAGAATCCAACACAAGGGAGGCTTCGCTAGCAAACTCAAGGAATCCTATAGCAAGCTAAAGGCAAGCCTACGACCCCCTGTCTTGGTTACTTCATTAGCTAGGTCCAAGTCAAGGGCAAGGTTAAGATGAGTTAGGGGAAGCAAGTTGATTGTGTGTGTGTGTGAAGAGTAATGTTAAGACAATCAATGCTAAAAAGGTAAATTTCGCTCATGGGCGAAATTTAGGGGCTTTCAATTTTTTATTGGGCGAATTTTTTGTATTAAAGTGATTTTTTAAAACTTATATCATTAGCCTATAATTTATTTTAGGGGTAAAATCATGTACAGGGTTAGCCCTTGTTTTTAGGAGAGATAGAGGAAAAAAAATTATATTTCGCCCCTGAAATTTGGAGGGACAAGCTTCCATTAGCCAAATTTGTAGAAGTATGGGAATTTCTGATAGCTTCTTCGCCCTGCCATTTGGTAAAATCGGGGTTTATGGTTTAATTCGCCCAGATTTTGTGGTATGGGCACTGGGTAGCTACATTTTGGCCCTCCCACCTAGTATAAATTGTATGGCATCTGCCCAGTGCCCAGGGTTAAAATCATAGCTTTGTTACTTGTCTGGTTCGTTCGTGAGAACTACAGAGTCTACTATCTAGTGACCATCCCGAAAATCTCTAATTCCCCAAGGCCCGGTTTACATATATTGAATTTTCGTGCTTATTTCCCCTCGATGGAACGGAAAAGAGGGCAAGAGATGCTAGTGGTGGAGCCGTTGGTGGAGCCGCCTGTTCAGAGCAGAAGAAACTAGAATTTGTTACAGTTATTAGCCTGATGGAGCCACATGTTCAGAGCAGAAGAAACTCGGAAGGTGTCGCGCGAGGCTTTGGCGGTGAATAATTACCAGGGTTTCAACTTTCCAAACGTCTTGATAGGTATTTACTATTTACCTGGTCTTTCATCTTTAAATTCCTTAAAGATATTTATTTAAATTGTAGGACAAAAACTTGCAGACTTGGAAAGATTGGAGGCCAGTTACTGTCATGTACTGTGCAGTGACCAAGTAAACAAATCCATAAAGTAGCAATAGTTTTTTTATTGGCATTTTTTTAAATAAATTCTTTTAATTCATCCAAGTGTCTAGCCTAACTGTAATATACCCCATCCATTAATTAATAAAAAACAGTTTAGCAGTTTCGACTTCATGATAGTTAGGAAGTGATCTAAAAGCTATGTGCACTTAGTGCTTGATGAGGCTATCTATTACATCAATGGGTACACGTGTCTTCCATATAGACATTCATCTCAAACTTTGCAAGTTAGACAACAGATTGCCAATGTTTTTTTTTTAATCCAAAGTCATTCCTGCATTAACAATAAACCATGTGTAAATTCAAGGAGAAATCAACACTATTGCTATAGCAAAAGAATTTGTTTTGGGCATTTCCTAGTAGTACTAATCAATCATTATGAGCTAATAGGAGTCAGGACACCTGTTGCATACAGCCTTTGGCCAATTTAGCATGATATATATATATATATATATATATATCCTTTACCTTGATGCTTGAGCATTGTTATCTTGCTATGTTGCTTAACCATCTCATCTATCTTCTAGGGCATTTCTCCTTCCACGGGCATGGTATAAACTTTCATACTTGCTATAAATGTACTTTGTCAAGCACATATGTCTGATCTGAGCGCATCAAATAGTGACATGAGATTGGAGAAGCATATTAACTAATTTCTTGGCTGCTGGAACGAATTTCTGCTGGAAGCATTCTTTATTGTTGGTGCAAAACATTCAATACTAGCCAGACTAATAGCTATTTGAAGTGTTGAACCAGGTATATAAGCTTGTTATTGGCTACACATTAAGGTTCACTGATGTTGTGAGTTCTGGGAGTGATAGCTACTGCTCAAAAATATTTCTCCTTGACAAACACCTCTAAACTATGTTCGTTTGAGCATGTCAAGGATTTCTAAGCTGCCACTTGTTCCTCTCCTAGGATAGGGCACACCTCTCAATAACCATCTTTTAATTGTCTGTTTCACTGACTGCCCATGTCTTCTGTTTCGATGCTCGTTCCTCTGCTCTGTAGTTAACAGAACCTACTTCCTTTGGCATTTCAACATTTGATTCTCTTAACATTCCTAATTCTTTTGAAGCTTCACCCACACCTAATTCAAGATTAAACCCAGCCTCAACACCATCTCCATTTGCAAATGAATAAATTGTGTTATCAATGTAGTTTACTTCTGGTAATGAAATAGGACTCTTGGTGTTGTTCGTTCGCATGCCTTGACCTTTAATAAAAGTTATATCTGCAAGATATCATCAATCATATGACCAATTCCACATGATTAAGTTCCAGCATTACATGACCAGATGTCACCCTTGTCTAGGATCATGATTTCTGGCAATTCTCTATGTTTTTCCCCTCTTCCAAAATTTTTGACCAAAGGGATTCCTTCTCCAAATTCCTTACATGCTTTTTCTGGCTCTTCAATTTGTTCTTTAAAGTATCCTTTCTGAGGTACATTAATGATTCCTCCTCCCGAGGCTTAGACCAAAGGGATTCCTTCTCCAAATTCCTCACATGCTTTTTTTGGCTCTTCAATTCGTTCTTTAAAGTATCCTCTCTGAGGTACATTAATGATTCCTCCTCCCGAGGCTTGCACTGATAGTATTGTTCAAATCTATCCAAGGCATGTAATTCATGGTATAATTATGTTGTATGTTGTGCCAAATGTCATCAACTCATCTGAACCTAAACCAGAACCATACAAGCAAGGAGAGGAAGAAAACTTTATTCTCGCCAACACGTACCAAAATTTGACCAATATTAGCTTCTGCAATGCCCTTGATACAATATTCATCTATTACTGAGTTTTTTGATAAGGCTCGATGTTGTGTTCCATTTCCATAGACCTATTGTCACAAAACAAACTCTAGAATACTCAAGTCCAACCTTTATTCATGATGTCAGCATTAATACCCCTGTCCTATCTTCAAAATAATTTCCAGGAACCCCTATGGTTACCCCACAAAAATAACAAAAATAATGTGGGTAACATCTGCCTCCTACCTGGGGACAAATGCTCTTCTCTAGAGCACTTGAGAAACCTAGAATCTCGTCACCAAGATTTCAACCCTTCATTCATTCATACCATCCTCCTTACCCTTATGCTTAACTATCATTGAAAATAGGGACACATCAAATTATGAATGACTGTAGCTGAAGATGCTCATCACTGTTAGGAAAAAACAACACTTGGGTGTATGTTCACAAAAAACTTCTAAACATAAGGTGTTCCATGCCCAAATTTCCTCTTGTGTGCTGATGCAAAAAATCCTCATACAAAATCACCATCTTCTTCAAATAGCCACGTCACCCATGACCCAGAATTTTGGTACAAATTATGTCCTTAAAATGCAGGTCGAGGATTTTGCCACACATTTCCTTTGTCCTTTCCCAGGTGTTAATTTCGAAGGAGTTTTCACTCACGCACTTCTCATACTAGTTTTTATGGGCAAGAAAGACATCATCACTGCAAAAACCTAGATATGTATCATCATTGTCATTGTTTTATGTCGAGCCAAGATAATTGGAATTCTGCCAGCAATCTCTATCACTGTCAACTCATAAGAGATTATCATATCTGTGCAAGAATTATTGCTCATAAACTACACATTGGAATCCACCTCTTTTGAGAAAAGGGGTCTGACAACCCTCTTCATAAGTATCATAGATAGGATATTTCTCAAAGAAAAAAGTGTAAGAACTGCAATTGCTTTGCTCCTGCGACCGATTTCTAGCTTCAGAGTTTACCAGGTGAGTTGTGTGCCTAATTCTAGGCTGACATTTATTTTGAGATTCGTGAATTCTCAAAGTATTGTCACCTTCACATTGTAATCTTGGACTCTTGTCAAACCATTTTTTTACTAAAAGAAAATGATCAAGAGATATGTCTTCAAAGGAAATTTCCATCACATCAAAACTATGACTAGCATCTGTAACAATAGGGCTCTCATTTTTTAAAGTCATGCAACACTTTTCTCATTTGTTATTTTATTCATACTCATCATACTGAGGGTTATCATCAAAAACCACTATGAATGCGTCCCTTCTAGAGCTTGTCATGATGAACTCATCCAAATCACATGATGATGGCTCCAATACTGATTTTTGTCTACTAATTGCTTCATCATCACAATTTAGGGCATCATGGATATCATCAACCAAAGTCTTCATAACTGCACCACATTCTCCTTCCAATTCTTCCAAATCAGAGTCTTCTTTAGAATTTTCTTCCATGGTGGATACATGTATGATGCCAACCTCTTCAATTTCTGGGTACAGATCCCCTTTCAGAAAGAGGTCGGGAAGAAAATAAGAGGGATTGTTCCGGTGTGTAAATAAAGAAAGAAATGATCCCTGCATTTCTATCATTCGTTGTGAGCCATAAGTGATATTCAATCCATCGGAAAAAGGTTGGAGGTTGGGATAGATAATGTGGGCATACTCTGCTCCTCATAATGCCCAGGCATGTATCTCTTCAAACAACTAATCCTTGTAACTTTTGGGCCTGTTTTTTTATCATCTAATTGTGGTGAAGCCTGATGATATAGGGGATCTATTG
The DNA here is from genome assembly GCA_032191745.1 of Picea mariana. Lineage (NCBI taxonomy): Eukaryota > Viridiplantae > Streptophyta > Pinopsida > Pinales > Pinaceae > Picea > Picea mariana. The sequence continues at coordinate 17,201 of JASDQU010200193.1, forward strand.
TTTGTATTTTCTGAAGCATGCCATAGCTCAATTCCCATTCATGAGAACCTTCTGGGATGAGAGAAACAATGTTTCTATCACGATTATTTTTGAATGAGGACCCACATGTTCCCTCAAAGGAATCTGGAATGCATCCCTTCCAACTTCCTCTACCGACATCCTACTCCCATGCACAATTCTACATTTTTCTTGGTTACACTGATCATAAGTGTCATAGATGGGGAAGGCATCAAGTTGCAAGGTGTAGGATCTGCTACCAATCCTCATCCAATTTATGTCTTCATCACGAAAAACATCATTCTACAATCCATCCTCTTCAGAGGGTATAGTAAGAGCCTCTTTTTTACACAGTATCAGATTTATATCCCATGAAGGAATATTAAGACTTGTGGAAAATGGTGTATCAAAAACTTCATCTTCCAACAGTTGCTCCTTGTCTTCAATAGAAACTCTAGTAGTATTGTCTTGTTGAAATTATCAGAACTTCACCTATAATAGCAACAACATCCTCATGACTTGGAGACTTATCCTCCCTATAGCTGTCTTGATCAACCTCCTTGAGTCCAAATCTATTTTCTTCATCTTCCTATGGGACAACAAACTGATCACCATGGTTTGAAGCATCAACCTAAAAATACCCAGAGTCTACTAGGACATCAACATCATTCTGGTCAGCTTCCTCAGTAGTGGTATATGGATGACCTAGAGTATTTCGTTCAAAAACTCCCCAATCTTCTTCAACTCTCTCCCTGAGTGCTTGGTAGCTTTCTTCATCTAGGACATCATCGCAATCATCCTCAACATGTGTATCTTTGAAGTCTTTTATAATATCATCAGTATCATCTACATGGCTTCCTTCTTCCTTGAGTAATACCTCATCGTCATCAACCTCTTCATTACCTTCAAAAAGGATAAGAAGGCCCTCCTTCCGTAGGGATGTCACTAGCTCATGATATGTATCTTCAAAAGCCTGGAATTTTGGATCCCAACATTTGAGAAATTCTTCAACAAAGATTTTGAGAGAGGGGATGTTCTTTGGGCTACAAGAGCACCTGACCCAATCCTATTTCTTTTGTCCCAATGAGCATACAAATGAATGACCTCATCAAGAGGTCCTCATGTCTTCCTTCGAATGTGGATGCATGCCTCACTAGTGATAAGACATGCTTGACAGCATGACAAGGATCATCATTGAATCTTGGGAGATTCTTGTCATATTTAGGAGGAGGTTTATTTGGGTATCCTGAAACGTCCTTAATATCTAGAGTAGGATATGTTTCATGTAACTCCCAAGGATCCATCTTTCATCATTTGCAAATCTTAACATGAAAGCTCAACAATAAATGAAATCTTTGTACCTTATCACAATGGAGTCACCAAGGTGGCTTGTAAACACCTTCACAATGATGCTTGTCCCACCTTGCAAGCACAAAGTCATGAAAATCTGTAAGAACTAGGCCTTCCTTCTTCCAATGGAGTCACCAAGAAAAGATATTCAAATTTGAAAACTCCTCCAATGTCGTCTTCTGGGAAAATGGACTTTATCCCTGGCAACAATGCCAAAATGTGTCTGCAAAAACCTGAAATTTTGGATCCCAACATTTGAGAAATTCTTCAACAAAGATTTTGAGAGAGGGGATGCTTTTTGGGCTACAAGAGCACCTGACCCAATCCTATTTCTTTTGTCCCAATGAGCATACAAATGAATGACCTTATCAAGAGGTCCTCATGTCTTCTTTCGAATGTGGATGCATGCCTCACTAGTGATAAGACATGCTTGACATCATGACAAGGATCATCATTGAATCTTGGGAGATTCTTGTCATATTTAGGAGGAGGTTTATTTGGGTATCCTAAAATGTCCTTAATATCTAGAGTAGGATATATTTCATGTAACTCCCAAGGATCCATCTTTCATCATTTGCAAATCTTAACATGAGAGCTCAACAATAAATGAAATCTTTGTACCTTATCACAATGGAGTCACCAAGGTGGCTTGTAAACACCTTCACAATGTTGCTTGTCCCACCTTGCAAGCACAAAGTCATGAAAATCTRTGGTGCCCCAACATATGAWAATCCTRTGAACAATGCTCAKAAAYGATGGCAATACATCARTTTTBGAKATAGACTTATCATACACATAGAGAGGTGAACRRTGAGCAATATCATCACCGYAGTTTTAGTGCAAATATAACCCATGWGTCAGGTACCAAATAGTSTGCAATGTGGATAATCACCATTCAAYAKAGAGATATYCGGTTACAAGTTTGAGCTAGAGAATGTCCAATGAACAACAATATGTCTAGTGTTGTGACTGAKACACATTCACTGCACATCTCCTTGTCAGTGATCAACTTTCCAAYTTTCACACTRTTGTAAATGTCCCACAKARTTGACRATTGGGGATTTGAATCAACATTATCTMCAARAAAYGTTTTTYTRTCATATGAACAATCYGTGGAAATCTTTTTCTCTCTTTTCAACACTGGCACTTGCATGGAATTCAATRCATCTATTACTCTTTATCTAGGAATTATTSTCCTCTCCAAGCTACATGCCAATAAAAAAACYAATGCTACACCTACACGTTTATCATAATTCAKAAKTTTATTATGTGARCAACAAAGGTATKGTCTTGAGGGAAAGGTKGYRSRGCCAATTATAACTATTTATCATAATTCARAAGTTTATTATGTGAACAACAAAGGTATGGCCTTGAGGGAAAGGTTGCAGGGTCAATTATAACTATTGCATCCAATAAGCAAGAGGGTTGAGAAGAAATAGAGAGGATATTATTACCCATCCAAGATATCAATATCTTCAAAAGACTGTAAATTAATAAATTATTACTTCACTGCTTAGTAAGCATATTATTCAATCTTGAAACTACTAGCTTTCCCAGTGAGTAAAGGATTTTGGGACAAGTTTGAGGATGGTACAAGAAATAAAGGTGGAATGTGGATGGTCCCAAGAAAAAGTTGCAGCTGCTTCTAAAAACCCGGTGCATCTGGATTATGTATCTCTACTTTCACATGTGCAATTTCATAAAAAGAATAAATTTTGGCTAGATTTTATCAAGGAAAAAACTTAGTTATTAACAGTCATTGTCTAAGTGTTAACTAAAACTTTCCATCTTTACCAGATTTAGTGTGCACTAAAACTCTCCATCTTTTACCAAAATTTGAGAAATTACACAGATTTGTAATTTCTGAGTAATTTATTGTCAGATTTACATTTGATTGATTGATTTTAATGATGTCCATGAGACTGAACAGCCTAAAAAATCAAGAGAATAATAGCCCTAACTCATCTTCACACTCTTTTGGATGATTCAGATTGATTTAGAATGATTCAGATTGATTTGTTCAAACTTTGAGTCTTGCTCATACTCTTTGAATCTTTGTCAAATCATTGTGTTTTGGCAAATTTGATTGTATTTCACTGAGCTTGACCAAAACTAGTATATTTGGCTCATTTTAGAGATACAAGCCGAGTAGGCTTGCTAAGAATTCTGCAGACTCATCAAATCTTGTTTCAATGCATTCAAGATATGCACGCGTGATACTCAATCTGTTGGTCCAAATTTGTACATAGGAGCACAGTGCCATTAGTTATAGAACATAAAGTATAGATATGCAAACATTGATGTTCATAATTTTTCAATAACAATTATAGAGCACTCCAAGCCAAAATAATGTTCTATCTCAACCACTAGACTACAACCCAACATATTGTGAATGCATTTATTAGAAGGCCAACTTACATTTATGATAACAATGGCCTCTCACTTATGACAAGGCCATCCTTGGATCAAGGCATATAGACTTGTATAGATAAAGTGTAGTTTAAACATTCTACCTTTTGGCTCTTTTTCGGCTATTTTTTCCGTTTGATTTTGCCCGAAATCTGGTGAGGAATGGTTGGATCTGCAGATTTGAGTGGCTAAGTTTGTATAATCGGAGTGCCCAGGGGATTTTCAACATGTTGAATCCAATTATGCATTCAGAAATGCAATTTAAACAACAAAAAATAGCGATTTTGTCCAGATTTACATCACCAAATGCTGACCAAAAAAACCAAAAGGTAGAACTTTTAGCCAAGCCTATAAATAAGGTCAACAACAACCATTTTCCATTAAAAATGAATCATCTCTCACAATAAACATGTATTCTTTCTCCTAATTGTACCAATTTTAACCTCTAATAATTCTGACCACTCAATATGCAATAGTCTAAATGTGTGACAAAATGGCTCTTTTGTGGTTGCTCAAAACAACAACCTCATCAATCCAAAATTGCAATTTCACCAAAAATTCCCTGACCAGATTAAGTTTATCGCAAATCAGAAAAAATCAAATTTGTAGAATTGTTAGCCTTCTTCCTTTAATATTAATATAACACATTATCATTTAAAACCCCTATCAAAACTTTGGAAACATCCTTATTGTAATACAACTTGGTTTTGGAGATTACTCACTACATGTTTCTTCCAAAGGGATATCATTTGAGAGAATCACAAGGAGTCAACTACATCATAGAGACTACATATTTATGTATGAATATAGAAAATATGCTCATTTACTTATTGTTCCTATTTGGCCTACTTAGACTACAAACTTGGAAATACAAGAGTGAAGTACATAAATCAAAATTTTCCTTCCCTCCCAAGAACACAAAGACAAATTAGTAAACAATTATGGTTCATTCGTCATTTCCCTTTTGTGAGCATGGAAGAGAGAAGGATAAAAGTTGTAGTTTAGCTTCCTAGTTGGGTGAAAACTCTTTACTACATTCAATCTACTCTAACAATGCTACTTGGACACAAAACAAGAAAGTAAACATGTATCTTCAAATTAATGGGGTTAGGTCTCCTTTTGTACCTCGATGTCTCTATTTTCTCGCAAAATACAATAAAGGGTTTCCTAGTCTCCATACACACACACACACACAAATGAAACAAACAAACCAAAACAATAATATCTAAACTAAGAGAGTGAGATATCCCATGCCATTAGAAAAAGGATGTACCTCCTACCCCATAAGTTGTAGTTGAAGTATTCCTTTGTTGTGGAAATTTGGAAGGGAGGATTGATAGAAACAAGAAGGGAGATATTCACAACCACCATGAGATGCACTCACTCCAGCTAAAGATGAAGAGACTAGGCCCAAATCATAACCAAAGAAGCTAGGATACACTTGTGGCAACGACTCCTTGAGAGAGGAGGATGATGGAGATGGACACCCAACATTAATCCAAAAGCATGTGCAAAGAAAATAATAAACCTAGTAATCTAGAGAGCATATAGAAGAGCTAGATCACATAGAAATTAGTCATCTAAAAAAGGAAGAGGAGCAAACCATACTTAATTATCCGTTAGGAGTTGTAAATTGTTGAGTCATTAATCAAGGGCAATTGGTAACCTCCTTTTTGTAAATATGTGTGTGGACACCCAAAATTGTAGGTGTTGGAGAGCAAATTGCTAGGAGGTCAAGAATAAATTCCATTTTAATTTGTAGGTTCGTGAGGGGATAGAAAAATTATGATAAACATGTCACATAATAACATGTCAAAATCAACATGCAACATGCTAGCTCAGTGCTAAATAGGGGAAAAAGGTTGACCTATTTTCGTTGATTAAAGAGTGTACTTGCCGAAGATGGGGGGCACTTGTGGTCCCAAGAGGGAATATTTAACTCCATGAAGCACCATTTGGGAGACTAGAAGGCTCAGGAAGTGGTTATAGGTTTTGGTCACATGGATACCTCACTTTTGTAAACATAGTAAGTCATGACCCTTCTTAAGATTATATATATTGATGGGACATTGAAATTGTTCAAACTTTTCACATATCAAATAGCTAAAAGTATCTTTGTACTACATCCTCTCCTTGGCTTTTAAGTTTTTGTTTTTGACTGATTTAATTTGTATCTTTGTATGGATTTTCACCTCTTTTCATTATATCCATTAATCTTTGTAGTATTTCTAGATCTCGAAGCATATCACAATGTGAGGAGAAATTTGGGAGAAAGTATTAGAGTAGCTTCGTTCAAATTGAATATTCTATACTTGGTAGGAATTTTACTAATTTTATATCATTTCTCTTGCAGGTTTCACTTTTGGCTTCTAGATCAATTTGAAATTTCAATTGTGGAATATTTATTGAGATGTCAAACACCGATCGTGGGAAGAAAAGATCAAGAAAAAATGATCTATCATCATACTTTCAAAGACCTCAATCCAAGGATCCACATTTTCTTCATGCTTCAAGCTCTTTTGAGCAACCTATCACTGAAAGAGAT